>CAUYRH010132784.1:0-10390 GCA_963574655.1 Perodicticus potto
TAAGGTTCTCTTCTTTGGCATTCTCTTACTCCTTGGGAACTGCTGTGCTGTTTACCTTGAAACTGCCATGCTGTTTATCTCTAGTTCTGACCATCTGGACTTCTTACTCCCTGTTCTGGCTCTTGCCAGTTTCTTCTTAGAAAAGGTCAAACCTCAGCCATTGCAGGAGCAAAAGCAGGGGGAGTCCCCCCGTGGCTTCCCACAATGCCCCTGCCTGCCAGTCTCAGTCCACAGAGGCAAGCCTCTGTTCACAGGCTCTATTGAAGTCAGGGCACCGGGCCCACCCTCCAGTCTCGGTCCACACACAGCTAGTCTCTGCTTGTCAGACAGCTGGAGTCAGGGGACCATGCCCCGACCTGCCAGTCTCAGTGCACCACCTGGCAAGCCTCTGTTCACAGGCTCTGTTAGAGTCACGCCACTGCACTCTACCCGCAGGTCTTAGTCCTCACATGGTCAACCTCTGCTCACCAGTCCTGCTGGAGGCAGTGGACCCCGCCCTAGCCCTCAGGTCTTGGTTCACACCCAGCAAGCCACTTCTCAAGGGTTCTATTGGAATCAGGGGACCACGCCCTTGCTCTCAGGTCGCAGACCACCCCTATCAAGCCTCTGCTCACAGGTCCAGCAGGGGCTGGGGACCAGTCTTGTCTGCCAAACTCAGTCCATACAAGGCAACCACTCTCTTGCTGTGGATGCATTCAGAGCCAGGGGTTCTGTACCCTGTCCTGCCAGACATATCCTGAACCAAGAGTGAATACTACCACTGCCTGATGGGGTGGTGTCTAGGTTCATAAGTGGGACCTCCCTGGAGAAAGAGACCTGGAGTTTAGCAACTCTCTCCAGTGAGGTAAAATGAGAGATCTTTTGTTGCCTGCTTATTTGCTGATAGCCTGCAGCAGCCTCCTGCTTGGGGGAGGGGTCTCCCATCCTCTAGTCAATAGGCTTTGTACCTGAATTTGTTTTCTTGAATGCTCTTCCTTGAAGTTACAGCTTGCTGAACTTCTTTCTTGGCTCAGCTCCCCGTCTTTGGTTTCATAGAGTCCGATTCTGTCCAGTTTTTCTTCCTCTGCTCAGGAGCCTCTGCTGAGGGTTGCTACCAGTCAGCCATCTCCCCAGAATTCCCCACTTTCATGGAGCTTTCGCTTACATTATTTCAGTTCCTCCCCACAACAAATCTAGGTGTGTCCTCAACATTACAGGTGAGGAAGCTACTCATCCAGTGCCCTGTGTTGTCTCATTCCAAGGCCTTTTATTTAGAGTCTGTCCTGCTTCCTTCTGTTCCTCCATGGCTTGCAGTTTCCGTTCTTTTGTTTATTGGTTATTTGTTCTTTCATTCACTCATACAGTCACTGGACACACATCCAGGACCTCCTGTGCACCACCTATAATAAGTTGCACCTCCTGTGCAATACCTATAATACCACTACCAGGGGTACAGTGGTGGGCAAGGTTCTGGCTTTTATGGAGTTTAATGTCATGTCCAGTTGCATTCCTTGGTGATTTTCCTGTCATAAAAAGCAGATATGATGGGAGAAGGAAGAAAATGCAGTTAGAGTATAGCAAATACAAAAGAGGAAATGCTACTCATCAATTGAAGGATTTAAATGCATGAATTTATGGAGCAAAAATCTACATAAAGCTACGAAGGCAACAGTAGGATAGTGTGAAGCACGTAAGGGAATGTAACTCAGTTTTGCCATCTACCAGTGAATTTATCTTTTAACGAATATCTGCCAAGCCTCTAATTCCAGAAGCATTAATAATAAATTAAGAGGGAGTGGAGGAAGCTCTCATAAGATTGATTTGAGCACCTCCTATTCCTTAGCTGTGTGCTCCATTGGCTGTATTCCTAAGTAACAATGGTTTGCAGGCCATTCTAATTTGTGTCCAGGCAAATCCTCCTTCATAAAGCAGATCACTGCCAATAGCACTCTATAAAGTCTGGGTTGAGTGGAAGATTTCTTATGGTATAGCTTTGAATAATATCATACCTATAATTTAGGGTAAGGTGTGAAAGAGCTTTTAAGACACTGATTTTACACCCATGAGTCATTGAAATATGAGCCCAGGAACCATTTTGTTAAGTGACATTTATTATATGCCACTCAAATACCAGAGCAGTGAAGTGTGTTTGCCTTAATACATATAAACTGAATGGACAGAGATTTTAAAAATAAGGAGCTAACTTTCTCCTTTTAAGATGAAATGTGATGGAACAAGCTTACTCTTAGAAAACTGTCTACTGAGTGTCAGCATAAACATCTCAGATACCTGGGAGACATGGCATCATTGACAATTACCTGTCAAATCCGGGCAGCTGTCTCTATTTTCTTTTGGGTGAACAACAAATGAATATGATAAACGGGTGTGTTACAGGTGTATTTCAATATAACTTGAGCCATCATTTTAGTGATCAGTTGAAAGAAGGCATTAAAATTTGGTGTAAAATATATTTTAGAAAAACTATTTAGTAACTAGACACTGTCAGAGATCTTGAGTGTCATTTGAGGAATCAAACCCTTTGGTAATTGATTTCTGGGGCTGAGACGTTGAGGATAAGGCATTAGGTTTTCCTCACTGATTTCTATCTTCTTAGACCAGGAAACAAGTTTCAGGGCACTGTCAGAATCTGCCCAGCTCTAGGGGCCATGCATATTGAAATTAGGGTGGAAAAATTTTGTGTTCTTTCATCATTCATTCATTCAAGAAGCATTTGCTGATGTTCTGTTAGATGACATTCCAGCCTCTGGATTCAATGGTGAACAAGACTTTCAGCTGTGGAGAGAATGCTCTCAGCACTTCCTGGAAGAATGTACACCTATGCGATGGGCAGTGACTGTTGATGACTTTTTTTTTTAGGGGATAATAAGTCCATAATGTTGGTAGTGGGTTGGATCTGTCTTCCCTGGTACTGTCACCCTGAAGCCCAGACTTAGTACCATGTTATAACTCATTCAGGGATTCATATGGGAGGTTTCCCAGCTCAGTGTAACATACCTGAGAATGGATCTGAGAAAATACAGATGCAATATATGTAACATGCTGCAAATGGCAAGCAGGGCCCAAAGGATTTTGCACTTATACTTACAAAGAAGGCATCAATTATAGACTGAGAAGACACACAGTCAAGTTCAGAGAATCTACTTTCCACAAAATTTTAGGAGCCCTCCCTGGGAAGGCCTCCCCACCTACCCACATTTTATTAGCAAATTCTTGGCATTTCACTTTTAGAGCTCTACCCAGACTGAAGACTTTGAAGGCTGTTAGATTGCAAATGAAAATAACATGGAGCAGTAACTCCATAGCATGAATGAGGTTTCAGATTCTTCCCAAAAGTTTTGTGGAGAGAGAGCATAATGACAGACTCTTTGGGGCTTGTTACATGGTTAGGGATGGCAGGGGATGTAATGGAAAGAGTTTTTCTTTGAATTGGCTGCTCAGTGGCATGAAGCCAGGTTTCACCTATTCCCCTGTTGAAACTGGCATGAGAATAGACTTACTGGCCAATTCGAGAATTCACAGGCAGCTTCACCTTAGAAATGGTTATTTTTTGATCCAAGATCTGTTTATATCTATACTGTTGCTTGTGACACCTCTTTATGGCACATCACTGTACTTAAAGAGATGTGAGTAATTTCTGGCCTTTCTTGGTTTGATTCGAAACTTCTTAGTTAAGAAGAGAAGGCAGGGAAGGAAAAATGAAAGAAAAATCTTTCTATTTTCTTTGGAAAAATATATTTCTTAATACTTTTTATTGATAATTTGACAGAAAGCTTAAGATGCCTTTAAGTTTCTCAGACTATCTTCTGTAGAATACTAATAACTAGTACTTAATCCAGCATGCACCACGTGCTAGACACTGTGCTAAGCACTTTGCATTATTCAACCCATTTTACAGATGGAGAAGGTGAGGGCCAAGGTCAATATTAAGTAATCTGTCCCAGGTCATGCAGCTAGTAAACATTGGAACAAAGTTTCAAACCCATGTTTTCTTATGCTGAAGCCACCTTTTTCTCAATAATTCTATAGGACATTATTAAGATGTGGAGTGAAAAAAATTTTTCCTGTGGTTAGATAGGTCTGGACAACACTGAGTTAAAAGTGAATCAAACAGTTCTTTTTCTTCGACTATGTAGGGAATCTTTGAGAAGGAGAACGCCATGTGCAAAATTCTCCAAACGTATTCCACCCCGGAACTCATTTTTTTGAGGAGTTCTTGCAGAGATACTGTTCCAGAAGACAGTTTTTGGCTGGTGGGGGGAATGCTTCTCTTGGAACCTGTTTTCTTGGAATTAAAGATACTGCTGACCATTTGGAGTTGTTTTACCAGCTTTTACAACAAGCAAAGAATCCTGACTCTATCACCTGGTAGACATTTTACCCAACAAATTATCTACTAAATGAAAGGCTGAACCCAGAAATCTTTTATTTATCCTTGGTCTTTATACCTATGTTTATTTTTTCCTCTTCTCTACTTTCTTCACTTTTCTAGAAATGTCTCATAAAATAAAATTCCCTTGAGTCCTCATGTTTTTGTTTAGTTTTTTTTTTTTTTTTTTGAGACAGAATCTCACTATGTCATCCTTGGTAGAGTGCCATGGCATCACAGCTCACAGCAAATTCCAACTCTTGGGCTTAAGCGATCCTCTTGCCTCTGCCTCCCAAGTAGCTGGGACTACAGGCACCGCCACAATGCTGGGCTGTTTTTTGGTTGGAGTTGCCATTGTTATTTAGCAGGCCCATGGAGGGCTCAAACTCGCCAGCCTCAGTGTATGTGGCTGGCACCCTACTCACTGAGCTACAGGCACTGAGACTGTTTAGTGTTGTTTTTCTGGAATTCATGATTTTCATAAAACCTCTTATCCTGTTATACCTTTTCATCTTAACTTCTATTTTCTCTCCCTTGTTCTCTCCTGATTTATTTCTCTTTCAAGGTTTTTATTTGTATTTACACTCTTTAAATAGAGGCACATGTAAGCCAGGCACAGAAAAACAAACACCACATGCTCTTACTCATGTGGGAGCCAAAAAAAAGTTGATCTCCTGGAGGTAGAGAGCAGAATGATGGTATCAGAGGCTGGGAAGGGTGTGTGTGAGGTGCAAGCGGGGGATTCAGAGATGTTGGTTAGTGGTTAATGTACAGGTTTAAGAAATAAATTGTATTGTTTGATAGTCAAATAGGATATCTATCGTTAACGACAATGTGTTTTATGTTTTAAAGCAGCTACAAGAGAGGATTCTCAACACAAAGAGATGATAAATGCTGGAGAGAATGGGCCTCCCAAATGCCCTGACTTGATCATCACACATTCCATGCATGTAACAAAATATCACATGTATTTTATTACTATGTAAAAGTAATATGCATCAAAAAATTTAAAAAAATATATAGGCACATAACTTTTACTATAATTATGAATCAATGAAAGACAAATCCATAATATTCAAAATTAGAACACACCAATTAGCATTCCATGTAAAGATTCATTTATATCCTGATTCATATAATGTGTTAACTTTATGAAAATTTCAAATAATTCTTTTCCAAATTTTTAATTATTTGTTTTATTAAAAGTGGCAATTTATTTTTAAAATAAATTATGCTCCCAGTAAGTCTGAGCTATGATTACACTTAGATCTCGAGTAACTTCAATGAAAATGTCTACTAGAAAATTTGTCTAATGATGGAAATCACCCATGCTCATTGGAGAGAGATTCTTGGCTCCTGCTTCAAGTTCACTGAATTTTCAACATCAGCAGGCAAGTTTTAAAAACATCAGTGGACCACACTTTAATGACCCACAAACAGAATGTTGCAGAAATAAATTACTGCATGTATTATGCTCCTCCTAACTTCTAAATGGAAAATGATATATATTCATTGAAAGCCTTTGAGAATATCTGGTCCAATTCAAAAATAGGTAAATTACTGAAAATTTTAGTGCATATCTGCATACATACATATAAATATATGGCTAATTATAGGTTATACAATCAAAATTTCAATAAAAGGAAAAGGCTGGGAAAGAATAGCAATTTATTTTTTCTCTAGAGTTTGAACTGTTTTTCTCTCTCTCTCTTTTTTTTTTTTATATTTGGACAGCTTTTTTTGTTGTTGAGCTGTCAGACTGTTTTCCTGGTTACACTTATAAGTTATTCCTGTCCGTCTTAATGCCTCTGGGTTCACTGTATGTCATGGTGATTTGGGGTCATAGACTTAGAATAAGGAGTCCCCACTGGCTGCAGTTTGATTAGTAATGGCCGTCTGCCACAGGGAGCTAGAAGTCACCTGGATGATTCAGACTTGGAACATCTTTGTGTTTATTCATATGAGTCTCTAGAGAAAATTTTAAAATAAAGTGGAATTGACACTTAAATATTAGACCTCACAGGTGGCCTGTCTCATCTAGAATTTTTCCGAACATTGCATAGAGAAATTTGGCTCTGTCTGTTTTCTTGGGAAAGTACCAAATGTTCCACAGAGAAGACTGGACATGCAAGTTGTCTCAATTTCATGAAGACTGAAGTGGTTTTTTTCTTTTCTTTTAGAGTCCAATATAACTTCTCATCATTACTGTGTCTGAATGTTAATAAGTAGGTTCTAAAAAGTTCTAGGAATGAACCGAGTGTAACCCCAATTTCAGTATGCCAGTATCTGAAATACATGGCTAATAGTTTTAAGAGATGCTTTGGTGGAAATGACAGATTTTCTTTTTAATGTTTTCCTTGTCTGAATTCAGATTTTTTTCATGGTAATGTAAGACAAAATGACAGTGATTATTGGGAACCACAGTTAGACAATTTCTTTGGGTCACCTGTCCCTCCCTAACCAACATGATCCACAACTGAAAGAAAATCTAGGGACATAAACCAATTCTGATCTTTGAGGCCATTAGGGTCTCTAATTTTCTTAGCCCTGGAGTTTCCTTGGGAAATGTACAGAGTGAGCCACGAGATGGCAGTGTTGCTCAGGAAATGAAGTGACATCAGCAGTCAGTAACGAGACTCAAATTGGGAAATAAATGGCAATTCCTCAGGTAAAATCTATAACTTAATTACTGATTTTACTGCTGTTCATGAATTTAGGGAATTACTTAAATTGGTGGAGGATGGCTAGGTATAGAACAAAAAATTTGGTGGCAAATGTGATGTGTTATGTAACCGTGTCATTGCACCTAACAAAGGATTTATGCATTGGATCCCATGAAAGATCAGGAAGCATTTCTGCTAAAATAATTTTTTTGTTACTTTTAAAAATCCATAGGTCCCCATTATATAAGCCCTAACCAATCATCTTGTCAACTCAGAGTTCTTTTGTTTTGCAGTTTTTGGCTGGGGCCAGGTTTGAACCTACCACCTCTGGTATATGGGGGTCAGCACTCTACTCCTTGAGCCACAGGAGCCACCCCTTGACTCAAAGTTCTTAATGATATACAACTCCATTTGTTAATGAATGTTTTGGACATACGAGTTCAGACAATTAAGTTCTTGAACTCATCCTAGAAAAATTGCTTTATACCTCACTTCTGAATATCACTATGGTCACCTTTGAAGTACTCGCCTTGGGTAGCTATGCACTGATGCCACTGCCTAGTCTACCCTTCAAAGCAGTTTTTGAACTTTTCCGGAAAGGCCATCAGAATTGTTGGAGGTGTTGTGTTACCCTTGATGTCATGAATGTCATCAAAATGTCTTCCTTTCAGTATTTCTTTTATCTTCAGGTAAAGAAAAAACTAATCAGGGGCCAGATTAGATGACTAGGGAGGGTGCACCAATATAGTTATTTGTTCACTGAGTGAAAACTCCCTCACAGACAGTGCGGTGTGAGCTGGTGCATTGTCATGAAGCAAGAGTCATGAGTTGTTGGCCAAGATTTTCAGTTGAGATTTTCCTGTTTCTCTATAGATGTTTAGTTGGTCTGCTATGCTTATAATTTTGATACATAATTTCATTGATTTTTGCATTGTTTTCATTAGTTATGCTTGTTACTAGCCCCCCTGACCTGTTTTCTTCAGTGACATTTTCTCTCCCCTCAGAAAAACATTTAATCCATTTGTACACTGAAGTTCTCTTCAGGGCACTATCCCGTAAGCTTGGACTAACATGTCCCTGATTTCACTTCCACTCTTGCCAAGTTTAACAGGAAATTTCATGTTTGTTCGTTGCTCTAACTCAAGCTCTTGACATACTTGCAAGAGCATACGAAAATACCCAACAACAACAATGAACAGCACTCAGCAAGACACCACCACATATTTACACAAACACAGCTTCGAGACCCTGATACGCCACGGCTATGAAAGCTTACTGACTTGTTTTCGTAGGGTTCTTCCGTAAGTGCATGGTGGCGAGTTCATAAACTTAATTGTCTCACCTCATAGCTCTTTGCACTTAAGCATGGAAGAGGAATAAGTGGTGGTTTCTTTCGTGAACCTCTATGATTTCCAAGATTTTTAAAATGATTACAGTTTCACATGGCCCAAATTCAGTTTCAAGCATATGGTTTAGTTTCACCTGGAAGACAGAACAATATTACCGAGTAACTCTCAAAGACAGTGCAGGGACTCACTGGAGCATTCGGAAGAGCCACAGTCTCTTGTGAGAGCGAGAAAAATTCACGGCCTTAGTAATGACCATTTTTTAAAAAAATTATCTCTGCTGAAATAGAAATATTTTAATTCTAAGTTGTGGGTTTTATTGAGAGTAGAGAGCTGGGTATTTGTACCAGTTTCCTGGCCGAGCTGTGAGAGCAGCAGATTGCTGATGCTCTGGGCAAAACGCAGGGCGTGAGGTGGTGGAGGCGTCTGGAAGGCACAGCTGTGACGAACACGCTGCTCCCCACTGGGCTGGCTCCCCTCTGTTTACACTAATGTCTTCCAGAACCAGCCCGAGGGGTGTAGGATTGGGTCCGCTCCACACAAACACAGACATACTCAGACGTTTTACCACAGTCGCTGACAAGCTAATGAAGGCCTACAACATGGTTGTGGGCAATTTGACTTTGTCCTTACTTATTTTTATTTTATTTATTTTTGAGATGGGGTCTCGCTCTGTTGTCTGGGTTGGAGTGTGGTGGCATCTTGTAGCTCACTTGGAACCTCAAACTCCTGGCCTCAAGTGATCCTCCTGCCTCAGCCTCCCAAGTAGCTGGGACTGCAGGCTCCCGCTACCATGCCTGGCTGATTTTTTCTATTTTTATGTGGAGATGGGGTCTCGCTCTGTTACTCAGGCTACTCTTGAACTACTGGCCTCAAGTTGTACAATGCTGCCAGCATAAGAGCGTGGTGGCAAGTTCAAGATTTCATTGTTAGACCTCGTAGTTCTTTGTACTTTATCATGGAAAAGGAGAAAACAATGGTTTCTTTCATGGACCTCTATGATTTCCAAGATTTTTTAATGATTACTATTCTATATGGCTCATCTCGGCCTCCCACAGTGCTGTGACTACAGGTGTAGGCAAAATATTCCACCTAGAAAAGCCTGTTTCAGAGAGCGTTTGGAGAGAATCTACTCACACTGTGAGTTGTGTTTTTTTTTTTTTTCCCCAATTTTTTGTGTGCCTTTTATTTGGTTAATTTTGGTAGAGCTTCATTTTTTTTTTTTCTAATTAAATCATAGCCATGTACATTATTGCAATCATGGGGTACAATGTGCTGGTTTCATATACAATCTGAACTATTTTCATCAAAACTGGTTAACATAGCACACTGTGAGTTTTTGAAAAAAAAATCCCACTCATTCCTCATAAAATATCTTCTCTTTAGAGCAGTTGAGTTGATGCCAACTCTAAAATAACCCTCAGGCCAGAAACCTCAGGAGAAGGATGCGGCAGGGTCTGGTTTCTACAGAGGCGTGTGGGGCCCGTGGGGGGACTTGTGTCAGGCGTGAGCGGGAAGATCAGAAACGGCCCGAGGTTGACCACCGTCGAGGCCTGGCCTGGCCATATCAGGCCTGGATCTGGGCTCCTGATCTCTCCCTCTTGGTTCCTCTTCTCTTCTGGGATTTTTGCCCTAATTGGAAAGAACCCCTCACCGCAACTGCAACCGGACTTTCCTACCAGCAGGTGGGAGTTCCCTCTGTGCACTGGGAGGAAGGAGAAAGGGATTTAGGTGGAGGAAAAAGAAATGTGTAGAGGAGCCAAAGTGAGGGCTGTGTGTATGAAGGGAAATGGGGAGGGGGAGGGGGAGGGAAGGGGCGTGGAGGGGGAGAGGGGAAGAGAGAGAGAGAGATGGGGTGATGGGGGAGAAAGAGAGCGAAAGGGAGAGAGAGATAGGGAGGGAAGAGAGAGAGAGGAAGGGGAGTGAGAGAGGGACAGAGAGAGGGTAAGAGGGAGGGGCGGAGGCGGGGGAGGGAGGAACAGCGGGAAGGGGGAGGGAGAGACAGAAAAAAGAGG
>CAUYRH010132791.1:0-13502 GCA_963574655.1 Perodicticus potto
TTGTGGCGGGTGCCTGTAGTCCCAGCTACTTGGGAGGCGGAGGCAGGAGACTCGCTTGAGCCCAGGAATTGGAGGTTGCTGTGAGCTGTAATGCCATAGCACTCTATCCAGGGTGACAGCTTGAGGCTCTGTCTCAAAAAAAAAATGTGCTGAGAAAGGGGTGGCACCTGTGGCTCAAGGAGTAGGGCTCCGGCCCCACATACTGGAGGGGGCAGGTTCAAACCTGGCCCCGGCCAAAAACTGAAAAAATAAAAAATAAATTAAAAAGTGCAGAGAAGCCTCACAGGAGGTTAGGTGCCCATACCAGGAACTCAGCGCCCAGAGATGGGGTTAGGACCCCCTAAGCTGTACCCTGAGTTTCCCATAAGGAGGGCATTTGGGACTGAGTGCTAGCTGAACCCCCACAGAGCTGCCCCTCCCTCTGATGCTGTGAGGACACTGCCCCACGTAAGGCAAAGCCATAGCTTTTGGCCACCTCACACCACCCAGAAACAGCCTCTCCACAGCATCCTTCGCCTTGACACACTGGGAGAGGTGCAGGTGGCACCCAGCCATGCACCCCTTCTTGTCCATTGAGGTGAACCCCTGCCACTGGCCCTCTCACAGCCAGCCCCAGAGCAGGAAGAATGGACAGGCCAAAGTCATTGGGAAAGGGAAAACCCTGCCTCTTGCCTCCACCTTCCCCCCTTGAGATTCATAAGACAAAGAAAACACCAGAGAACTAGCCTGCATGCCTCTACTCACAGCCTCATGCAGCCCTCCAACTTTGACCCAGCCTCACATCTCCCTCCCCAAGGATGCAAACATTTGGGACCCAAATTTCTCGCTCTCTCTTTCTTCTTCTTCTTCTTCTTTTTTTTTTGCAGTTCTGGCCAGGGCCGGGCTTAAACCCGCCACCCCTGGTATATGAGGCCAACACCCTACTCCTTAAGCCACAAGAGCCGCCCCTTTTTTTTTTTTTTTTTTTGTGAGACAGAGTTCTACTGTGTTGCCCAGGCTAGAGTGCCATGCTGTCAGTCTAGCTCACGGCAACCTCAAAGTGTTGAGTTCAAGTGATCCTCCTTCCTTAGTCTCCTGAGTAGCTGGAGGTTAACAAGGCCACAAGACCCAGCTACCTTTTTCTACTTTTAGTATAGATGGTGTCTTGCTCTTGATCAAGCTAGTCTTGAACTCTTGAGTTCAAGGGATCCTCCCTCCTCAGCATCCCAGAGTGCTATGATTACAAATGCGAGCCACTATACCTGGCTTGGGACCTACATTTCTAGGGACCTCAGAATCTTTCATTTAATAGCACTCCACTTTAGATGCACCCCACCCACCCTCACCCCCGCCAAAAACCATCTGCTTCTTGCTTAGGGACAAGGGTCCAGGACCCCAGATCAGCCCCCAGAAAAACCTCAGGCCGTCTCTGCCCATGTGTGCCAGGCCAGGTCTCACTCTAGACAACCCGATTCCCCTCTAGTGAGGGGTAAGTATGGGGTTAGCCAAGGATCCCAACATAGACAGACTTAGGGGAAAGACCACACATGGGATGTCTATGGAGCTGGCCAGGAAGCATATGGTGAACTGGCTATAGAATACAACCTTACAAATTATTTGTTTTTTTAAGAAGTATTTATTGCAAAGAATGCTGGACACAGTGTTAGGTGTGGCTGAGATCCAATACCATCGATTTAGGGAAATCAGAACAACTGCAACATGAGTACATTAGCCAGCACAGCTGAAACCTGGCAGCCAACCTGGCGTGCCTTCTGCCTGTGCAGAGACCACTTCAGGGCAGAAGCCCAGAGTCCACCCTCGCCATACCTGCCTCCCAGACTTCCCCTGACCTATCCCAGTCCTTGTAATGTACCCAGTCCAGCAGCTCTTGACTCCCCTTTGTACAGAGTGAGAAGGCCTTAGTGTCTCACTTCAGGTGACATCCAGATATACATGCCCAAAAGGACCCAGCGTGGCTAACACATGTCTAAATGACAAGTCACTAAAACTCCAACAGACACACAAGCAAAGGCTAAAGTCCCTGTGTTCCAAAGGCAGTGGCATGGTCCTCTGGCCCTGGGTCTAAAGGGCTTGGGGCTCCAGTAGATGGGTCCAGAAGGAGGATCCTGCCCTGGTTCTACCTCAGACATCTTTCCACCTGTATTTACCCACAGCTGTAGCACATGAGGATGAGAGACCATCTGCTGAGGCCAGGGATGCTAATTTCTCTCAGGGACAGGTGGTACCTGTAGCACACAAAGCCTTGGCAGGGCAGAAAACGTGAGCTGCTCTGCCAAGCACAAGCCAGAAAATGTTCTGAGTACAAAGTAGGATTAGGATCCAGGGGCCAGACTTCACCAAAGTCCACCTGTGGAAGGCAAGGCACCAAACTGTAATTCCAGATTCTTTCTGACCCAACCCCACTACTTGCTGGCTAGTCTGTTTGCCTGCTATAAAATGTAACCAGAACCCACTCCCCAGACTGCCTCTTTGGGCCAAGAAGAACTCAGGGGCATGATAGATGCCAGATTTCACAGGGCGTTTTCACCAGCTTCACATGCACATAAGCGTGTTGTGGCTAGGCAAACCCTCCTGAGCCCAGGAGCAACCTCCAGGCTCTGTCTTCTCCCTTCCTCAGGGCCACAAGTTTATCTGAATCACTAATGGCAAATGCATGTCCTTGCCACCAGTGTGGACGTAGGCAGCAACAGTTGAGAGACCACCTCCTCCTCAGCTGCCAGTGTACACAGCCGGGGAGGGGAGGGGAGAGGGATGGCAGCCTCCCCCTTGAGCACTTTGGTATGTGCACCAGGAAGGGTAACTCGTACAGCTGCCTATCTTTAGGCGGTTTCACTGTGAGAGTAGCCCGGAAAGGGTACCCTTGGCCACCAGCTGCCCCAAGTTTTCCAGTGTTTGCACAATTGGGCAGGGGTGACCACACATGCTCCCCTCTCTGCATGTTCCCATGCATTACAGTAGTGTGCTGAAGCAAGAGTGTGGCTCTCCTGAGTGTCCACAGATACAGTCACCCAGATACGGGCCTGGCGGGTGGTGGCCCGGGAGGCGTCAGCCTCAGCTGCTGCTCTTTAGTCCCTGTTGAGGAACTAAACAGACCCTGTTGGTCTTCTGAAGACCTGCCCTCTTGCTCAGGAAGAGGCCACAGAGAAGATAGCAGAGGTCCCACAAGGGGCGGCAGGGTCCACCGCAGGCAGCTGGTCTACAGTGGGAACACCAAGGCAAGCACTTTCTGTTTCACATTTTAGGGTTGCACACTTCACAAAGCCAAGACAACTGGTGAGAAAGAACACCTAAGAGGTGCAACAGGAGACCTTGGCATGGGGTGACCTCTCACCAGCCTGGGGAGATGCAGTCTGGTCACATGATTCCCAGCAGCAGGTCAGGAACCACATACAATCTTGTCATAGTCAACAAATAAGTGGACTGGGGCAGGGTTCTGAGCCCCATAGGCCACATATGGCTTTGAGTACGTTCCTGCATGGCGACTGTCACACAGACTGGGGGTGGGGCCTGAAATAACCTCATCTATAGCGATCAGGGCTTGTCCAGGGGTCACAGTGGATGCGACGGTCACTGGTGAGCAGGGACTGTGACAAGAGCTTCCTCCGGAGGTCTTGAGATGTCTACATTCTGTATGACAATAAAAACACACAAATTTACCTTATGGCAGGAATAGAAGGGACACCTGCAGTCAGCTTTCCTGACCACTGTGGCCCCGTTAGGAGGCTCATGTTCTTACCTCAGAAGCCCCAGCTTCAGACTCTTGACCCCGACTTCCCTAAGAATATAGGGTCAAGAGCTTTGTGCCACAGTGGGTGGACAGACAACAGAACGAAGGAAGGCGTGGAGGGTGACTGTATTCTGTTCCACTGCAGGCAGGCCAGGCAATATTCAGAGCAAGGCTGATCTCACCACCCGTCTCAGGGTTGGGTCAACTAAGGAGGATCCCTGGCTTGGGGTTCTCATTGTCATTTGAGGGCAGGGAAATGGTTCAGCTCCTGAGGGCGCCTCCTTCCTGGCTCAAGGAGTTAGCAGACAGATGACAGATGTAGCTTCAGAAGCTTATGGATATCTCTTAATCTGTCCCCTCTGGACTACAGCACAGGGCCCCCCAAAACGCCCAAAGTCCATAGCTGGCCCCGACCCAACTGCAGAGTCTAGCTCTGTCCTGGGCCTGCTGAGCTCAGGATGCCTCATGCCTGAGGAATCAGGACATTGAGACTTCCTTTAGTTCTTTGAGGCTGTCTTATGTGAGCCAAGATCCTGGTGGCTCAACCTCCTAGCTGTGGGCCCTCCAAACCATCACCTGCAGGAGCAGCCACTGATGACCTGGGCTGGAGTCCTGTGTCACAGGCAAGCCCAGATCTGCGGGGAGGGAGACATGGCCCACGCCCTGAGCTCACAGGACTAGCCACTTCAGGTGTAATTCTCACTGTGCAGCAGGCTTTCTGAGGATCCCCTTTCCCACCATTGCCATAAGCCAGGAGACTTTAGGATCTTGTCCACCTGAAAGAGAACCAGCTGGGAAACTGTGGCAAGTAGAACTCTGCTCTGAGATGTACCCACTCAGAAGTGGGCAGAATGACTGTCAGCTACACCATGGCTATGGGCTGGTGAGGTCAGCCCCCAAAGACTCCAAGGCCCAGGGCCCTCTCTCACCATTATCTGTCAGTACTGGGGTCCAGTGCCATCTGGGCTTTCCTTAGCCCAAAGGATACCTATTAGGAAATGCCTTTCCCTGTGACCTGTGGGTGCCAGACTGAGCCTGGGCCAAACTTGGTGAAGACACACTTAGACTCTCAGAGCAAAGGGAAAGAGGCCCGCACAGTGACTGGTCCTGGTTGGGGCAGCAGGCCTGGGAAATAATACGTCATATCCACACATCTCTGCCTGCAGATTCAAGACCAAGGGGCTATAGGTGAGCAAGGGTACCTGGCAGGTTGGACCAGATGTTCTGGTCCAGCCCAAGGCCTGCACCCTCAGCAGGATCTAAGGCCCAAGTAGGGCCGATCATGGATGGCAACAGGAATGGCTGAGGCCCAAAGAGCCTTCTGAGTGCTGTACACTCCAGGAAGTGGGACAAGGGATCCCAAAAGTTATGTCTAGCCCTTGGCCTTGATGGGAGAGGCAACCAGCATTGTGGAGGAACCCTCCCACACTGCCCCGTCGGGGCACTGAGAGTGGTTCTAGGTAACGCTTTGAGAAGCTTCTCTTTTGTTTTTTTTTTGAGACAGAGTCTCACTATGTCACCCTCAGTAAAGTGACATAGTGTCACAGCTCACAGCAACCTCAAACTCTTGAGCTCGAGCGATTCTCTTGCCTCAACCTCCCAAGTAGCTGGGACTACAGGCACCCGCCACAAAGTCCGGCTATTTTTTGTTCCTGTTGTCATTGTTGGTTACCTGGCCTGAGCCGGGTTCAAACCCGCCACCTCCAGTGTATGTGCCTGGCACCGTGACCACTGTGCTATGAGCACCGAGCCTTGTTTTAATTTTTAAAGGTTCTGGAGTTAGAAAAGATACATGTCAGCCTTGGGCTGGAGGCAAGGGAAGGGGTACCCCGCCTGCCCTCTGAATGCCTTAACCTCCATGGGGCTGCTGGTAAGCCTGCCACGGCCACATGTAGACACTTCCTAGCCTGCTGGCTCAGCTCTAGGGACTTCCCCTTCCCCAGGACAGCTGGTCTTGGGAAGGCCTGTGGCAGGGCCACCCCTGAGTCAGGCTCTCCCTGACCACAAGAGAACAGCCTTAGCAGAGATTCAAGCTCCCTCTGGCAGGTGCCATAGCTGGGCCTGGCCCTGGAATATACGGTGTCTTGACACCCCCAGGAACACCCACCACCCCAGCAGCACTACCTGAGGCCTGTCCCGGTGTGTGTTCACAGCTGCCACATTCAGGAAAATGGACTCCACTTTACAACCTGCCAAAGGGAAGATGCAAATCCATTGGCCTCCCAATAGGCAGCAAAGCCTATTTTTGGGTCCTCAAACTACAGCCCCATGGGCCACATGTGGCGGTGTGAATTGTATTTGTTCCTGTTTTGTTTTTTACTTTAAAATAAGATGTGTGCAGTGTGCATAGGAATTTGTTCATAGGTTTTTTTTTTTTTTTTTTTTTAGACAGAGCCTCAAGCTGTCACCCTGGGTAGAGTGCTGTGGCTTCACAGCTCAGCAACCTCCAACTCCTGGGCTCAAGCGAGTCTCCTGCCTCTGCCTCCCAAGTGGCTGGGACCATAGGCGCCCGCCACAACACCCGGCCATTTTTTGGTTGCAGCCATCATTGTGGTTTGGCGGGCTGGGCTGGATTCGAACCCGCCAGCTCAGGTGTATGTGGCTGGCGCCTTAGCCACTTGAGCCGCAGGCGCTGAGCCTCATAGTTTTTTTTTTTTAAACTATAGTCTGGCCCTCCAATCGTCTGAGGGACAGTGAATCGGCCCCCTGTTTAAAAAGTTTGAGGACGCCTGCCCTAGAGGATAGAAGCTTCTCTTCTAGGAAGAGATGGGCTTTGGGGAATGGAGCAGGCATCTCTGCCTCACTTTGCTCCTTCCACTTTAGGAAGCTCTGAGGAGTGCTCTGTCAGGCTCCTGCTTATCTACATGCGACAGCCCAGACAGGGCTACATGAAGGCCCAAGTTCCCTAACCCTGAACCAAAGGTGGTCAGGGGAGCAGCAGGCCTAAACTGAACATGGGGTCACTTACTCTCAGTCTTTGGGACCCCCAAACCACCCTGCCAAGTGAGGCCCAATTTCCCCATGCTAGTTGCCCAGTACAGGAGGGCACACATTGGAATGATACCAGCTACCACTAAGCTCCACAATCATCCTCCCAAGAGCACTTGTATTAAAGGCAAAGGAACAGAAACTCAAGAGATAAGGTGCCTGAGGTCTCTGCTGGCACACTGAGAGACGGGGGTGGGACTCAAACTCCCCCCACCCAGAATATTTTAAGGTCCAGGCCCTGGAAGATATGGATTTTGTAAAAAACAATAGAAAAGCCCCTCAAACAGGTGGACAATGGTTAAGGAAGGATCACTGGGGAGCTTTCCTGTGGCCATGTACTTTTTTTAGACAGAGTCACACTTTGTCACCCTGGGTAGAGTGCCTTGGTGTCATAGCTCACAGCAACTTCAAACTCTTAGCTCAAGCGATCCTTTTGCCTCAGCCTCCCAAGTAGCTAGGACTATAGGCACCCACCAAAATGCCTAGCTAGTTTTTTCTTTCTTTTTTTTTTTTTTTTTTTTTTGAGACAGATTCTCACAGCTTTGATTAGGAAGCAATACCCAAAACATTAATTTGTGCTGGCCCTTGGTACTTCTGTGAAAATCCTAGATCAATTCTTTCAGTAACTTTAATTTTCTGGCCAGTTTTCCCCCCTGTATTCTCAAGTTTAAGCAGCCAGCTGCCTTGCTTCTCTTGGGTAGAGTGCTGCGGTGTCACAGATCACAGCAACCTCTAGCTCTTGGGTCTTGCCTCAGCCTCCCAAGTAGCTGGGACTACAGGCGCCAGCCACAATGCCCAGCTATTTTTTGGTTGCAGTTGTCATTGTTATTTAGCAGGCCTAGGCTGGGCTCAAACCCACCAGCCTTGGTGTATGTGGCCGGCGCCCTACTCACTGAGCTACGGACGTCGAACCCCAGCTAGTTTTTCTATTTTTAGTAGAGACAAGGTCTCTCTCTTCCTTGAGATGGTCTCTAACTCCTGAGCTCAAGCAGTCCACCCTCCTCAGCCTCCCAGTGTGGTAGGATTATAGGCACAAGCCACCATGCCCAGCCAGGAATGGCTTTTTTTTGAGACAGAGTCTCACTTGGTCACTCTCAGTAGAGTGCCGTGGCATCTTAGCTCACAACAATCTCAAACTCCCAGGCTCAAGCGATCCTCCTGCCTTAGCCTTCCAATTAGCTGGGACTATAGGCATCCACCACAAAGCCTGGGTGTTTTTTAGAGACGGGGTCTCGCTCTGGCTGAGGCTGTTCTCAAACTCGTGAGCTCAGGCAATCTACCTGTCTCAGCCTCCCAAGTGTTGGGATTACAGGTGTGAGCCACCACACCCGGCCAGGAATGGATTTCTAATGTGATTTTTAAAGAATTTGCAGAAAATCACGGACCCTTACAGAGATCCATGGTGGTGGCAACCCGAGATCAATGTGTAGGAAGCTCCTTACCATAAGCCACAGGAGTCAGCTTCAGGACGGTGTGCAGCGGGCACTTGAGGTAGGGCAGCTGTTCTGTGGACACACAAGTGAGGGCTGGCACAATAGGGATGCCCAGTGACAGTCTCCCCCAAACCACACACACACATACATATCTGCCCAGGGGAAAGGCCCGTAACCTGCTGCCTTGTCCAGGAAGTAGGCAAGGAGGCAGCGCATCACAGCCTGATGGCAGACAACCAGCACATTCTCTTGCCTCTCCAGCTCCATGATGACAGGCTCTAGTCGCTGGACCAGGTCTTCGTAGGACTGCCAGGGCAAGCAAGGAAGGTGTCCCTCAGGCCTGGGTCCAGGGAGGAATGGACATAGCCTGGGTACCGGGCTGCCTTCCCACTCCTGGAGTTGCACAACATTCTGAGAGCTTGAAGCTAAGTCTCCTCTAGCCTGACTCCAGAGGGCATGGGGCTGGGCAGCTACTCCCAGAGGACTGTGATAGTGAGATGTTTGGCTTGAGAAGGAAGCTGAGGGGTGAGTATGTGGGCAGCTTGGGGAAGGAGCTGCCTCTCCATCCCAAGTCCAGGTCCTTCGAGCAAACAGGGTTAGGGCTCAGGCTCCCATCCCAAGGGCTATACTGTGCCCACCATGGGGCTCTGTCCTGAACCCTCTGCTATGGAGTTCATATGCGACACCTGTGACTGGTGGGAAAGACTCTCCATTCAGCCATGGCAGACAGGACACATGGCAGGGGAGGGAGCAAAGGCCAGGAAGTTCCTGGAGTGCAACCCATCAGAAATACCTGAGGTCCCCTGAGTGATCTCTTGCAGTCTGCCTGCCATGTAACTCGCCCTCCCAGGAATAATAAACCCCTTGGATGGTCCTTGGGCTAACCACTCAGCCTGGCAAGTATAGACATTTTCACCAGGAGAGTGGCCTAAGCTCTGAAGGAGTTTCTTCCTTCTACGCACAATAAGTGGTCCTTCAAAAAAATGGCCTCCAGCAGTACTAACTGAATTTGCCACAAGCTTTGATTAGGAAGCAATACCAAAACACTGATTTGTGCTGGCCCTTGGTAGTTCTGTGAAAATTCTAGATCAATTTTTTTGGTAACTTTAATTTTCTGGCCAGTTTTTCCCCCTGTATTCTCAAGTTTAAGCAGCTAGCTGCCTGTCTTCTCTTTACTATATTATCTGCGTTGGTTCCTTTTTGGGGGGTGGGAGAACAGAGTCACACTCTGATGCCTTGGGTAAAGTGTCATGGTGTCATAGCTCACAGAAACTTCAAACTCTTGGCCTCAAACAATACTCTTGCCTCAGCCTGCCAAGTAGCTGGGACTACAGATGTGCGCCACAACGCCCAGCTAGTTTAGTACAGATGGGGTCTTGCTCTGGCTGGTCTTGAACTGCTGAGCTCAAGCAATCCACCCACCTTGGCCTCCCAGAGTGCTAGGATTACATGCATGAGCCACTGCGCCCAGCCACCAATGCTGGTTCAAATCTGAACTCTGCCTCACAGTATTATGTGGGGATTAATGAATGTTACTGAGAGCTAGACTATCCCAAAATCAGCAGAGCATTCAAGTTTATGAGCCTGGCTTCTGGGTGGAATGCTTCTATGTGCAAAGATGTGAGTGTATACACGTTTGTCTACAGGGAGTATTTTATATAGCCACTGCTCCAGGACACATTCTGGAAGTGGAAGGACATGCCTGGGTCAAAGGAGACCCCCAGTTTCTGAACTGGGGCCTAGGCTAACCAGACAGCCTGTCTCAGGGAAGGCGACAAGTGCAGGTGGATTGTGGTAGCCACAACTCATCTGTGAAGGTCTCCCTGGGTCCGGAACCAAGGCTGAAGATGGAGTCTGGAGATATAGGAGGGATGCAATGGGACCATTCTGTCACAAGGGAAGCATCCAGAGGAGAAGGCAGGCCCAAAGTAGAAATATGAGTGAGCTAAGACCCAACTCTCAGACCTGGCATGGTATCCCTGACTTCTTAGTCACTTGAGCATTCTGCAAAGGACTGAAAATTACCTAAAAAGGGAACTGGGCTAGGAATGCCAGGACACTATCAACTATAGGGTTCCTAGGAAAATCTAACCCCGCAGAGCCGGTGGGGGGGGGGGCACGGGGGGTAGTTATTTCCCTCGCCCCTGTCCTTCCCAATTCCCCACGCTAGGAAGCAGGAAGACAAAGATGGGGAACAGGGAGCAATGGCTGGATGTCTGCCCTATGTGGCAATGATCACCCACCACCCAAGGAAGGGCCTGAGGCCCAGGCCACACAGCTAAGAAGTGGTGAGGATGAAACACACATCCAGGCTGGCCTGCCTCTAGGCCAGGCCATTTCTGCAGCCCACACAGCCTCCACAGAGCCCTACAGGCCCTTAGCAGCAGACGGTAGTCCTAGGCAGACAGCAGTTATTTGGGACCAAGCCCCAAATCCCACCTACCTCCCCCTTGGGGTACCGATACCGGTACTTGTCCTGGTCCCGCAGGGCGAACTCCAATGGATAATGATCCTGAATTTCCTCATAGGTCATTTCCTCACAGACACCCTAAGAAGATAGTGCAGTCATTACATCCCCCATAGGAGACCTGGAGATCAGCCTTGTGGGGCAAGGCAGGGAAGCATCAGGCTGAAGAAACCAGGCTCACTAAGCAAAAGACTTTCTAGCCTGGGGTTTGGAACATCTCTGGGGAGAGCAGTCCGTCTAGGAACACTGAGCATGAGGTGACCCCTCATTTTTAAAAAGCTGCCAGAATTTACTTGTTCATTTATCCATCATCCATCCATGCAGTTTATGCCATAAAAGTAAACAGAAATAGGGGGCACCCATGGCTCAGTGAGTAGGGCGCCAGCCCCATATACCAAGGGTGGTGGGTTTGATCCCTGCCCCAGCCAAACTGCAACAACAAAAAAACAGCCAGGCATTATGGCAAGCGCTTGTAGTCCCAGCTACTCGGGAGGCTGAGGCAAGAGAATCGCCTAAGCCCAGGAGTTGGAGGTTGCTGTGAGCCGTGACGCCATGGTACCCTACCGAGGGTGACAAAATCAGACTCTGTCTCAAAAAAAAAAAAAAAAAAACAAGTAAACAGAAATGCTAACTATGTGTCTTTTCTGTGCTGAGGAAAGCAACACTTGTGAGCACAGACCATTATGCAAACTACGAAGCAAAATTTCATTTTGTCATTTGCAACACACACAAACACACACCCATAGATTTTCTTCTACAAATAACATTCAAAAAAAAAAAAAAAAAGGAGAAAGAGAGCCAGGAAGAATACTGATTGAAAATACTTAGGTGTGGCTGGGTGCAGTGGCTCACATAGCACTCTGGAGGGCTGAGGCAGGTAGGATCACTTGAGCTCACACGTTCAAGACCAGCCTGAGCCAGAGCAAGACCCCATCTCTCTCTTTTTTTTTTTTTTTAAGAGACAGAGTCTTACTTTGTTGCCCTCAGTAGAGTGCAGTGGCATCTCAGCTCACAGCAACCTCCAGCTCTTGGGCTTAGGCAATTCTCTTGCCTCAGCCTCCCGAGTAGCTGGGACTACAGGCACCCGCCACAACGCTTGGCTATTTTTTGTTGCAGTTTGGCTGGGGCCGGGTTCAAACCCACCACCCTCAGTATATGGGGCCAATGCCCTACTCACTAAGCCACAGGCACCACCCAAGACCTCATCTCTTTAAAAAAAAAAAAAAAAAAAAGGTAGGGCCAGGCGCGGTGGCTCACGCCTGTAATCCTAGCGCTTGGGAGGCTGAGGCGGGTGGATTGCCTGAGCTCACAAGTTCGAGACTAGCCTGAGCAAGAGCGAGACCTCATCTCTAAAAATAGCCAGGCATTGTGACAGGCGCCTAGAGTCCCAGCTACTCGAGAGGCTGAGGCAAGAGAATCACTTGAGTCCAAGAGTTTGAGATTGCTGTGAGCTATGACACCATGGCATTCTACCAGAGGTGACAAAGTAAGACTCTGTTTCAAATAAATAAAAAAAAAAAAAATAGCTGGGCATTGTGTTGGGTGCCTGAAGTCTTAGCTATGCCGGAGGCTGAGGCAAGAGAATCATTTGAGCCCAAGAGTTTGCTAACAGCTATGACGCCACGGCACTCTACCAAGGGCAACAAACTGAGATTATCCCCTCCCCACAAAAAGAAAATACTTAACTGTTGGCACAGTAGCTCACACCTGTAATCCTAGTACTCTAGAAGGCTGAGGTAGGTGGATTGCTTGTGCCCAGGAGTTTAAGAATAGCCTGAGCAATAGTGAGACCCCATTTCTACTCAAAAAAAAAAAAAAAAAATTTGAAAAAATAGTCAGGCTTTGTGGCAGGTGCCTGTAGTCTCAGCTACTTGGGAGGCTGAGGCAAGAGGATCACTTAAGCCCAAGAGTTTGAGGTTACTGTGAGCTGTGATGCCATGACATTCTATCCAGGCTGACAAAGTGAGACGCTGTCTCCCAAAAATAAACAAATAAATAATTAAATTTCAAAAGAAAAGAAAATACTGAAATGTCATTTAAGGGACCTGAGAGGCCCAGAGCAACTTTGTCCATCACTGCATTAGCCATAGCCACCCTAAGACCAAATCATAAGCAGTATTATGGAACACTTCCTGGGGACCCTATGAAGACTGACGAACTCCTCCTATTCGTTCCTTTGCCAAGGAACCCAGGAATATTTGAACTGACCAGTGTCTGTCCTTCCAAGGCTAAAGACAAGAGCCAGCAGGACACACCCAGGGGGAGAAAGAAACAATAAAATCCTCTTAATAGTTCTTTTTGCCTACTTGCCCTGGCAGTGGAGGCCCGTTCCCCGTCTACGGCAAATGTACCCTGCTTTATAAGCCTTCTTACTTGGTAAGACTATCTTTCTTTTCTTCAATAAACTTCGTTTCAGCTAGGCTATAATCCTACCACACTAGCAGGCCAAGGTGGGTGGACTGCCTGAGCTCAGGAGTTCGAGACCAACTCTAAAAAATAACCGGGTGTTGTGGTGGGCGCCTGTAGTCCTAGCTACTTGGGAGGCTGAGGCAAGAGGATAGCTTGAGCCTAAGAGTCTGAGGTTGCTGTGAGCTATGACACCACGGCACTCTATCTAGAGCAGCAAAGTGAGACACTGTCTCAAAATAAATAAATAAATAAATAAAAATAACCAGGCATTGTGGTGGGTGCCTGTAGTCCTAGCTATTGAGGAAGCTGAGTCAAGAGGATAACTTAAGCCCAACAGTTTGAGGTTGTGTGACTTATGATGCCACACCACTCTACTGAGGGTGACAAAGTGAGACAACCTCAAAAAATTTAAAAAAAAAATTAATAAAAACTTTTTTTCAGCTTGGCGCCCATAGCACAGTAGTTACAGTGCCAGCCA
>CAUYRH010132794.1:0-15000 GCA_963574655.1 Perodicticus potto
GGTTTGGGTGTTTAATGCGGGTGCCTGGTGATTGCCCTCAAAGGCCATCGGCACGATGTTATAAAATTTTTTGTTTTTTTTTTTTTTTTAAGTTTGGTGGTCTATTTTTTTTTTTTTTTTTTTTTTTTTTTTTGCAGTTAATAGGGCCTTTTCTTGTGGTTAAGGGGGGGCCTTTTTTCCCTGAAGTTAGGAGGTCTTTTATTTTTTTGCAGATGGGGGGGTGCCTGTTTTTTTTAATTTTAAATATTGTAATTGTATTTGTTTTCATTTTTTTTTGCAGTTTTGGCCAGGGCTGGGTTTGAACCCACCACCTCTGGTATATGGGGTCGGACCAGCACCCTACTCTTTTGAGCCACAGGCACCCCCCCATTTTGCTTTTTAATTCAAAATAAGATATGTGCAGTGTGCACATAGTTGTTCATAGTTTTTTTTTAAACTGTAGTTGGCCCTCAAATGGTCTGAGGGACAGTGAACTGGCCCCCTATTTAAAAAGTTTGAGGACCCCTGCTTTAGACCACTTCTTGCAAGGAAAAATATTCAATTCTCAACAAACTGTGGAAAATGCCATTCACAATTTTATCAGCATTGCTCTCCTGACTTCTTTGCTGTTGGCATACACAAGCCACTGTTAGGATAACAAAACTGCGTCAATAGTTAAGTCACATACTTTGGTTGATTGTGCTATTTCTTGCTTGAGATATAATAAACTAAAGTTATGATTTGAAATCTGACATTTTATAATTAATTACCTAATAGTCAATACATATACAGATTCTTGCTGTGATTGAAAAGCTTCTCAGTTTGGATACCATTCCACGAATCAATTACCTACCTACCACTCCATGGCTGTATTGAGGTATCATTAATCTTAGTAAAAAAAGAAAAAATAAATTACAGTTTTACCCGTGTCCCCCATTTCTACTTTTTTTCCCTATTCATCATATTTTTTATAAATGACACTGTCTTCCCTTTCTAACCATCCATCCATCCCTGAACACAATGTAATCTGGTTTATGTCACTATTATACTCCTGGAACTGTGTTCAATGATGTCATGAATGTTGTGGTGGGTGAAATATTGTCCCCCCACCCCTCCACCCAAGAGGCCTACTTCCTGACTCCCAGAACTTGTGGAAATGTTTCATGGCAAAAAATAAAAAATTTGATTGCTAAACAGCTGACCTAAAAATAGATTAATCTGGATTATCTGAGTGGGCCTTTGTAAAAAAAAAACAAGGGTGCTAAAAGGTGGAAGAGAAAGGCGGAAGCATTGAAACCAGAGAGATGGCATCATGGGAGAACTTCACTGGCCTTTGCTGGTTTTTAATATTGAAGGGGGCCAAAAACAAGGAATGAAGCCAGTCTCTGGAAGCTAGAAAAAGACTAGAATATAAAATTTCCTTTAACACCTCCAGGAAGAAATGTAGTTCTACCAACACTTTGATTTTAGCTCAGCGAAACTCATTTCAGACTTCTGACCTCCAGAACTGTAGGAAAATAAATGTGTTTCTTAAGCTACGATGCTTGTGGAGAATTGTCATTGCAGCAAAAGAAATGAATATAAATCTTGCTTTCTAGAGGTACTGTTCTAACAAATAATCTACAATAAAATTGTAGACATGACTTTGGTATTGGGAAATTGGCAGAAGTTGGAAGAATTTTGAGAAGCAGGATAAGAAAATTTTATATTCCCTTGAATTGACTATTAATAGAAATATCAATGTTAGCAACTCTGTTAGTGAGGTCTTAGGAGCAAGGAGATTTTATATTCTTGCCCTCGTTCTTATATTCAAATGTGAAAAGAGTAAAAAAAAGTAGTATTCACTACTTTTTCTGAAAATATTCCCTTAGTTTCATTACATATTCATTTCATATTTTCTACAAATCAGTCTATGCCTTTTCAGTTTTCTCTTTTTTACTTAATTCTGTATATATTATGTGAACCTTTATTTTTTGTAAATCTACATAGTTTCTGTAGGTAATTACATTTGCAGTGAATGATTTCATTTACTCCTACCCCGAAATGATTTATAAATATTTATTTTAATATGAACCTCCCTCTTGAACTTTTTATTTAAAAAATCCAGCCAATTAATACTCATGCTTAATAAGATTTCCCTCGGGTAATTTACAGTCAACATGTTAAACAGTGAACTTATTATTGTCTCTAAAATCTGCCTCCCCTTTTATTCCTTCTCCAAATTGGCATTACTATCAGTTCAATTAACTGAATAAAAACTTGAGGTAATTCTCAATACATTCTTCTGTATCTGTCTTTATATCCCCCCAAATTGACATGTTCTGCTTTTTAATTTTCTTTTCTAGTATTTATTGATCATTTACCACGGACTGGGTACTGTTCAAAGCAAAGTGTAAGTATTAATTACTTTAATCCTAATAATAACCATAGGGTTATATTCTATTATCATTCTTATTTTACAAAAAATCTGAAACAAAGGAAATAATTACTGGAGGTAACACAGGAGTGAGCAGACAAGATGGGGTTGAAAAGCATGGCGACTGGCTGGAGAGCCTATAATTTAATAAGTATGCTGTATTTTATCTTCTTTAATTCACCCTCTCTATTTCATTCACAAAACACTATCTTGCTTTTCTCTTCTGAATTTTTTCTTTTCCTTCTTTATGACTTTTTGTGCTGTTTTATGTTACTACTAGGCTATCTCAAATTTAATCTTTCTCTATTCTAATTCAAACTATAGCACTATTCAAGCAAACTTTTTTTTTTTTTGAGACAGAGTTTTACTATCTTGCTCTTGGTAGAGTGCTGTGGCGTCATAGCTCACAACAACCTCAAACTTTTGGGCTCTAGTGATTCTCTTGCCTCAGCCTCTCCAGAAGCTGGGACTGCAGGCCTCCTCTACAATGCCAAGCTATTTTTAAGATGGGGTCTTGCTCTAGCTCAGGCTGGTCTCAAACTCCTAAACTCAGGCCATCCACCCACTTTGACCTCCCAGAGTGCAAGCAATCATTTTGAAATACAAATCTAACTCACTCCCTTGCTTTGTACCCTTCAGTATTTTCACAATACTCTCCAGATAAAATCCACTTTCACACAGTGTTCAAACTATTGCTTTGCCCTCTTTGTATCATGCTTCTGAAATACGCAGCTGCCCCACAGAAGAGTTCATCACTTGTAAGGCTGCTATCACTTAGTATTGTAAGGACTTAGTAATTAGTCCATCAGACCTGCTGCCTTTATCAAATTCTTTGCACTGATTATTCCACTTTCTTTCCAGGTTTATCTCCCCTACTAGATAGCAAATTTTTTGAGGATAGAATGTTCATCCTTTCTTTTTCTTTTTCTCTTTCTTCTTTTCCTTCACTATCTGCTTCCTCTCCCTTCTTGCCCCTCTTCCTTTTTTTGAGTCTCACTCTGTTATCTGGGGTAGAGTGTAATGGTATCATTATAGCTCACTGCAGCCTCAAACTTTGCACTGCAAAGCTCACTGCAGCCTCAAAAAGCCTCAAGGGATCTTTCTGCCTCAGCCTCCTAAGTAACTGGGACTAAAGTTGTGCACCACCATGCCAACCCACCATGCCCTCCTGAGCCTCCCAAAGTTCTAGGATTACAAGCATGAACTACCTCACCTATTTCTCTCACCCCCCTCCCTCCTTCCCTCCCTCCCTCACTTCCTTCCTTCCTTCTTCCCTCTCCCTCCCTCCCTTCCTTTTTCTTCCTTCTTTCAAAATAACTTTAAAAATCTCCAACACTAGCCTAATATTTGAATTTAGACAACTAATAATACTTTGTATGTGTAACTGCAGTGATACCAATTCCATTTAACTTCAGCAACTGAAACTTTTTACCTCATAAAATGATTTTCCACTTATTTACTTAGATAAAATACAATCTGACTGCTCTTTTCTGTATTTGTTTAGTTTAATTTAAGGAATAGCTTGAAGGGTCTTTTTAGCTTCCTTTCCTAACTCAATTCTAATTTTAGGAATTAATTATTTTAATACTTCTACGTAAATTTTTTTTTTTTTTATAAACAAGAGTGATGTCTTTTATTCTTCTAAATCTCCTCAATTGCTTAGCATTGTTTGAAGCTACACCACCACAGTCAAGAAAAAAATCCATGTTCTGGGCTTTACCGCTACACTACTCTTTCCTCTTTTCAAAACCGTCATTCTAAGTCCCATATTCTTCTCTCCTCATATTTCTTTTATCCTCACTCCTCTTAATTCACACAGTGAAGCGAGCAGACACAAGCTCCCTGATCTTCAATTGTTCTGAATCTCTCTAACCCGCACCTGCACTCGTGGGCCCCCCCCATCCTCCTGTTAACGCAGAGGTGATTAGTATCTGCTTTAGCTCTGGTTCCCCTCCGCTCTCACATTTTCTCATCCCTGCAGCCGTTACTTCTGTCCTTGCTTTGTGGACGTCTCTTTCTCTAATTGGTATTTCCACTTATTTATAAACACGTCCCCTCTTGACCTCTGACTGTTGTTCAAATTGTCCCCTTTGCAGAAAAACCTCTTGAAAGAACCGATTGTATTACCACTTTCTAACATTCTCTCTTAAGTACAAATTCATAGGTTTTCTCCACCATACGGTGAAAATTGTAAATAACAAGGATGGTTAGTATTCTTGTTGTGTTTTTGCTAAACCTTGATGTGCCTTACTTGGTCAAATTCACAGTGTTGGATATGGTTGACCATAAGCATCTTAAAAAATTGTGCATTTTTTAAATTATGTTTTTTCAATAAGCACTATATGTTTCAGGATTTTTCAGAAATATCCTTCAAGACTAGTGGAAACATTGTGATTGTATAATTTCCCTGGAGTGGTGGTTCACACCTGTAATCCTACCACTCTGGGAGGCTGACATGGTGGATTGCTTGAGTTCAAGTTTTCGAGACCAGCCTGAGCAAAATTGAGACCCTCCTATCTCTACTAAAAATAGAAAAATTAGCTGGGCATTGTGGTGGGTGCCTGTAGTCCCAGCTACTCAGGATGCTGAGCCTAAGCCAAGAGGCAAGAGGATCACTTGAGCCCAAGAGTTTGAAGTTGGTGTGAGCTGTGATGTCACTAGAGCCACTCAACGAGGGCCACAGAGTGAGACTCTGTTAAAAAAAATTCTATAGTGAATACATTATTGTAAAGATAATATAAAGTTAATACATCTTTGTTTTGCACAAAGAGAAGAGAGAATATAACCAGCAACTCAGAATTTATCTTGGGTCTTCTCCCAATCACTGTATCCTAGTTAGTCCTTAAAAATTATCCCAATACAGCCTCTAAAATCATAGAATAGACCAGGCTCAGTGGCTCATGCTTGTAATTCTAGCACTCTGGGAGGCTAAGGCAGATCCAACCTGAGAAAAAAGGAGACCCTGTCTCAAAAAAACACACAAAAAACTCCCAAAGTAGCTGGGCATTGTGACAGGCACCTGCAGTCCCAGCTACTTGGGCAGCTGAGGCAAGAGGATCACTTAAACCCAAGAGTTTGAGGTTGCTGTGAGCTATGACGCCACTGCACTCTACTCAGGGCAATAAAGTGAGACTCAGTCTCAAAAATAAATAAACAAATGAATAAAGAAATAAACAATAAAATAATAGAATAATTTGCCTTGTTTTGACTTTATATAACTGTTAGTAGATAGTATTTTTGAGTGACTGACTTATTTCCTCAATGTTTTCTTTAAGAGATTACTTCATTTTGTAGCATGTTCATTCATTTTAATTATAATGACATATAATAGTCCATTATATAAAATATACCAAAATCCATTTATTTGTTTTACTATTAATGGAAAGTATGGTTGCAATTATCAGTGATAATATTACGAATATTTTTATACATATCTTAAGTGCACACATGTGCTCATTTGTGTTGAGTACACAAGTCAGAATAAGATTGCTGGGTCACAGGATATGTGTGAATTCACAATCAGTTGGGGTGTCACACAGTTCTCCAAAGTATGTGTATAACCATAACCTTTGAGCACCAGTATGTATGAATTCTAGTTTTTCCACATTATGACCAAACTTGGTACTGTGAAGTGTTTTCACTTTTGTTAGTCTAGTGTGGATGTTGGACAGTGTCATTAAATTTCCCTGGGTTTCCTTGACCATGGTGATATAGTTTTTTGCTTATTTGCTTGTTTGTTTTCTGTTATTATACAGGATGCCCGCAAAGTCACCTTACAAAGGCAATAAGTATAACTACCAATATCTTGGAACTTGTCACTGTGAGTGGGAGTGATGACTTTGCATGTGTGTAGAACAAGGTGGCTGACACACAGAGTATTTTGTAGATGTTTTATAAAATTCTGTAATGAATATTTTGTAAAGAAAGGCACATTTAGCTACAATTTCCCATTTTCAATATGTATGGTGATTTGGGGGATACCCTGCACATTATATTTCATTACTCTTCATTGATTAGTAAGTTAAAAAATTGTTTCCTATTAATTGAGTTTTTTCAATAAATGGAGTTAAAGGCACGTTTACGATTTATAATCTTTAGCTGTAAGTCCATATACATCACCTTCAAATAAAAAGAAAACATGCAAGAAGAATGCACTTAACTAAGAACAATTAAGTATAAATTTCAAATGAAATTTTTATGGAAATGGAATAGAAAGACTTAATTTTGAATATTACTTCCCCTTCTCATTCTAGTAAAGCCTATTAAGAAGAAGTATTTTAACTTTATGTGTTAGGTACTTTATATTACTTCAAACTTATTTTAATCCATGTGGGTCTTTCTCCGTATGGTCTTTTAAAATTGTGGCAATACAACATTTTAAACATAGGAACTCTAGAATTTGGTAATGTCAAGTATCTCTTTGCTCATTTTAAGAGACTTAGAACTCCTTCTTAAATGTAATAAATTATTTTAGGTTCATTCCTCTTATGCAAATGTAGTATATTGAGTAAATGATTTAAAATAACACACATAAAACAACGATTTCTTGATCTGTGGAATCCTAGTTTAATCAGTTCCACTGATTAAAGCCCACTTTTGTTTAGAGCCCACTTTTTGATACCACATATTTAACAACTTACAGCCCTTAGGGTTAGAACCTGTGGTCTTTAATGGATAGCAAAATTTGCTAGTGAATAGACAAAGCAATCAAGTAAATGACCGTATAAAAGAAATCTATTTGGCATTTAAGATAAAGCTCAATTTAAGCACTTTCAAATTATGTGTTTTATGGGTAGGTACCCCAAATTCCATTTAGCTATGTATTTTGATTTCCTCATGAACATAAGAAAAATGCTGAGTTTTCAAAGTAAGCATTTTTTAGCAGGTAGTTTTAAAAGGAAATATAATGTTTATTTTTAGGGACTTGACCATAAGGCATTGAAATTCAAATTTCCCTGAGTTCCCCCAAGCAAACATAAAAAAAATAGAATATTGCTTTTGTTAATCACCAAGCAAGCTTCCAATACCCATTATTCCAAGTTCAGTTTCCCTGATATTCGCTGGATGGAAGAATAGAGTTCACATGAATGGTCTAAACAGGTTTCCTAACTCTGGCTTCTTTAAAATGTGAATAAATACATCTGAGAGATGTTTTTAAGTTCATTTTTTTCAGGAGGTGGCTTGAACACACATGACCAGGCTCCTTTAAGGAACAGACATCTATGCTTATTACAGGAAATTAATAAGAACCGAGTGAACACTGGCTTTGACTAGAGTGGTCTGGCCTAGGAGTAAAACATGGAATGATCAGTGTACTAAGTTTCAAGGGAGATTTTCTGTGCTACCTTCTGGGGGATAGAGATGGTATGGACCGTAAATAAAAGGATAAATATAAAATCAAAAGTTTTTCAGCTAGTTTTCAATGAGGGCTCTCCTCAGCTTGCAGAGGCCTACCCTCTGTCTTCACATTCTCTGTCCTTGGGTGTCTATGATCTCTCTTCCTCTTCTCATGAGGACACCAGTCAGATTAGAGGGGGGCTCACCAGGACCTCACTTAACCTTTAAAGTTACTTCCTTAAAACTTCTAAGTACAGCCATAGCTAAGGTACCGGGAGGGTATAGGACATGTTAATTCGGGGGGTGAGAAATAATTCATTTTGTAATGGGCAGAATTTTAGGAAAAAATTTTTATTTTGGGGACAGAAACACTCCTTCTACAATACCTTCCAACTAACATATAGAATAATAACCTGAATACATGTGTCAAGTAGTGTGAGACCCGTGACACCAGGTCTCTGTCCCCAACCTATTAAACTGTCAGGACGTGGGTCACTAGACATTTTTGCTTCGGGTAGGTCTCGTTCTGGTCTCGGGTGCCGAAGCACTTAGAAGTCTCAGTCAATATTAGTAGGAACGAGCATCTCAGCAGCAATCTCTCAGCAGCAGTCTTCATAGAGGAGTGTTGATCAGGGTCCTCTGAGCAAGAAGCGGCAAAGGCAGAACCCCGGCTAACTTCCCCCAAAGGTATTTATAGATGTAATACACCACAGGTGTGGAGACTGCTGTGCAATAATGTCGGTGTTCTCGTCTTGTGCTCTTACACGCTCTCGTGCTCTTTAATGAGAGACCAATGATGTTACATCCCTTCCTCAATCCCTTATCCGTCATTGGATGTGACTTTGAAATGATTGGTTTTTATCAATAACTCCTTTTATCAATAAATCCCTCTGAAATTGAAACCCAAGTCAAATCTATGTATGGCTAATAAAATTTCTTCCAGTAGTGTGATGCCTGTGGCTCAAAGGAGTAGAGTGCTGGCCCCAAATACTGGAAGTGGCAGGTTCAAACCCAGCCCCGGCCAAAAACTGCAAAAAAAAAAAAAAAAATTTTTTTTCTTTCAGTAGACAGGAGCTTAGGACCATGGTTCCTGTAGAATGGAAGTACCTGTATAATTAACTTTTTAGCCCAAATAGAACTAACATTTGAGCTTACAGCAAATAATAACATATGTTTTTAGTTGATTATAAGGAAATAGAAGTGGAAAAAGGTGGTGCAATAGAAATATTATTTATTATACTTAATCTCTATACCTAGATACTCCAAAAGCACATCAAAGTTGTCCTTTTTCTCCTATACTATGTTTATTCCTTCTTTTATTTAAATTCTTGGAAATCGATATCACAGTTCTCTCCATGATGTCTGATAAGAGCTTAGGAGTCATTGCTAACTTCTTACAAATTCTACCTTCAAAAAACTGGCATACGTATGCTTCTTTATGTTCATGGCCTCTGTCCCTGATTATGTATATACAGAGGGAGCTTATAAATGTATAAAAATATTGAGAAAGGATGAAACTGTATTAAAGTTGTAAGACTCAATATATACATACCGAGGACAAGAAATGTATACAAGTCTTGTCAAGCTTCTCTTATAATTGCAGAAGTCAAACACAACTTGATTATTAAAAATTTAATATAATTTTTTCCTTTCTTAAAATGTGTACATATATGTGTGTACATATATATATAGAGAGAGACACCCTCTCTGTGTGTATTTTAACCTGTTTTACTCTATTATTTACCTAGTTATTTCACCATCCCCCCATCTCTGCCACTTTCTTATCAATTTCCAAGTTTGTTTCCTGTGAGATCATTATAAAATACAAATCTAGTAAGAACAGTTTTTACATAAAATTGTTAGTGTTCTTCATCACCTACAACATTCAGTTGAAACCTCTTGAGAGGAAACACATATATTTTTTGTATACATATATCTTACATTTCTTACCCGTGTTGTGTCCAATTATCTACCAGACAAAAGTATTCACATTTTACTAAAATATTTCACAAATCTGATGCTTACATTTTATATATTTATTACTCTGTCAGGAGAGATACCTGTTTCCGTTTTCACTCTTGGTTACTTCTACCTTATCTTTCAGAACAAAACAGTTCCCTCCTTAAGGGAAGTTCTTCTCATTACTACCCTCCCTTGAGGACTGAAGGACTTGCCTACCTCATGCTGATAGCCATCTGTGTATAGCTCTACCATGGGATTCACCTTGTACCATAACTGCAACTTATTTGAATTCCCAACTAGCATGGGTATTCTTTGGATTTAGAGGTAATATTTGCTGTTCTTGTGTATTTGTTTACACTGCTGAGAAAAGACAAAGTAAATTCACTTTTTCCTACAGTGCTGTCACAACATGCTGCTGACACCAGATCCGTTGGGGATTTCTCTCGACCAGCAAACAAGTAGTCAATTCTGTGAGACACCAGCAGTCTGTCCCACAATTCAGTTCTGATTTTCTATCCTGACATACTGACAGGTTACATAGATTGAGGATTCTGTTCCACAAGACAGAGCCCCACTTCCCCACTTCTGATGCCCATTGATGACAAGCCCCGGGTTATTTCATCTGTTCTTTTGAACAACTGGCTGGCTCCCATTTTGGGTTCTCTTAATTTGCTAGAGTGGTACCCAGGAATATGTTTATCAGTTCATTACAAAGGACTTTTTAGAGATGAAAAAAAAATCCGAATGATGAGACACATTAACCATCCAGATGAAGAGATACATACAGCCAGGTCTAGAAGCATCCTGAGCCAAGGGCCTTCTGTCCCATGGAGTTGCGGTGCTTCACCCTCCTGGCAAGTGAATATGTTCTTGTTCACCTTCCTGGAAGACCCCACGTTTGGCTTTCCACAAGTTCATCCAGATTCTGTCATTTGGGCTATTGTGGAAGCTTCTTTACGTAGATGGGTTTGATTAAATCATTGTCCATTGGTGATCAACTTAACTTTCAGCCATTCTCACCTCCATGGAGGTTAGACAGTGAAGCTAAAAAGTCTCAACATGCTAATCACGCCTCAGGCTTCCTGTGACTACCTCCATCTTGAAACTACCAAGAGGCTGCCAGCTAATTGTCATCTTGTTAGCATTGAAAAACACTTGGAAGTGGGGAAGAAGAAATAATATGTATTTCACAATATCACAGAATGTTTCTTTTTTTCTTTTTTGAACTGAATTAAAATTGAATAAGTCAATATTTGACAAGAGAATACTTGGAAATGGAATATTTTTTCCCCTAAAGGAAAAAAAAAAATGCTAATTCTATTGAATGATACAAATTTGAATTCTTGGTTTCAAAGTTCCTAGGCAAAGAGTTTAGAAAATATTTCTTTCATTATAATTAATAAGTAAAATGGCCAGGCACAGTCATTCAATCCTATAATCCTAGCACTTTGAGAGGCTGAGGTGGGAGGATCACTTGAGTTTGAGACCAGCCTGAGCAAGAATGAGACCTTATCTTTACTAAAGATAGTAAAGTTAGCCAGGTGTTGTAGTGGGTATCTGTAGTCTCAGCTACTGCCGAGGCTGAAGCAAGAGGATCACTTGAACCCAGGAATTTGAGGTTGCAGTGAGCTAGCCTGGGTGACAGAGTGAGACTTGATCTCTAAAGCCTCCCACCAAAAATAAATAAATAAGATAAATAAAAGAAGCAGATTTTTAAAGATGGAATTTTGGATTGGAGTGAGGAATACTCGTATATCCAAAGTCTGCTTGGATTTAGCAGATATTATACACAAATAGTTAAAGAAGCCTTTTTGGATTCTTTTTTTTTTTTTTTTGAGACAGAGCCTCAAGCTGTCACCCTGGATAGAGTGCGGTGGCATCACAGCTCACAGCAACCTCCAATTCCTGGACTCACACGAGTCTCCTGCCTCCGCCTCCCAAGTAGCTGGGACTACAGGCGCCTGCCACAACGCCCAGCCATTTTTTGGTTGCAGCCGTCATTGTTGTTTGGCGGGCCAGGTTGGATTCGAACCCGCCAGCTCAGGTGTATGTGGCTGGCGCCTTAGCCCGTTGAGCCACAGGCGCCGAGCCTACCTTTTTGGATTCTTAATAATGACCTCAGTTATGCATCGGTATGTACAACTCACTCAAATCTCAATCACTTACAATAACAATTGCCATTTATCATCTGTCAGAATTTTCTGAGGTCAGCTGGGCTTAGCTGGACTAGTTTTGTCTCCTCCATGCAGTGATGGACGGACTGTTGTCAGGTAGAGGCTTCATTGTGGTGGGGCCAATCAAGCGACCCAGTTTTGCATCTCACAGTTGGTGCTGGCCTTGGGTCAGTGCAGTGGTTCTCAACCTTCCTAATGCCTCCTAACGCCGTGACCCTTAATACAGTTCCACATGTAGTGGTGACCCCCAACCATACAATTATTTTTGTTGCTACTTCATAACTGTAATTTTGCTACTGTTATGAATCGTAATGTAAATATCTGATATGCGGTATGTATTTTCATTGTTACAAAGGGTCACGACTCATGGGTTGAGAACTGCTGGGTTAGAGGTCAGGCAGGGTTTTTGAGAGAGCGTTGACTTGATAGTAGTAAGAATAAAATAGGAAGATAGAAATCTACTTTGAAAAAGTAGGTTGCAGAGAGTTTGTATGTCATGTTATTAAGGAATCTGACTTTTACTCATTGGATGATAATAGATATTAAGTAAGACATTGACTTTAACATTTTTTCTTTTTTTATGTGAACGTAATTTTAGTGGTTGGATAAAAATTATGCAGGAGTTTAACAAATCACTTCAGATGCCATTGCCAAGTAGTAGTGGAGAGCTTACAGAAGATAGATATAAAACAATGGTGGCATTAGAGAGAAAAACAGAATTAAAAGACGTCGATGACATAAAAGTAACACGACTTGATTAATTGCCTTGGGGAGAAATGAGAGGGATTCTGTTGGAGGATGAGTTTGAAGTTTCCACATTTTGGGGATCTGGACGGTTCTGATATTATTCATGGAGAAAGGAAACAGAAAAAGTCATAAACTTTCTAGGGAAGGTAAAAAGTTCAGTTTAGTTTATACTAAGTCTGAGGAAGCTTTTGGACATCCAGATACTTTGAAATACAGATTTCAGCATGAAAGAGAAAGAGCGGATAGGAATAGAGATTTTGCAGTCATCATAAATGTGCTTTGGAAAATAACATTACTCAAAAGGAGACTGACAGTGTTACATATCATTGTAGAACTGCCAATCGGTTCAGTGATATTTTCAAAGAAACTAAATAGCATAAGTAATGCTCTTATTAGAATGAGTAGGGTAATATCCTAAGCTGAAAGTATAATATGCATTCAGAAATTATCTTTTAGCTCATTAGAGTCACGGGCTGTCTCTTCTGTCCTTTCTCCTTGCTGCCTCTTTTGAGCCAAATCACATACGGAGGTCAGTGTGGATAATGAAAACTTGTTTGTTTGACTAAAGTGTACAGTCCTTCAGCCCTACTTCTTTTCCAGTTGCTCTTTGTATGAAACCGAATGTAGATTTTTAAAGATTCAATGAAGGTAAAATAACAGGCTTTTTCATTCCAAGAACCAAAGTAACCACTACAGGGAAAAATCGATTTTGATCCTGTCTTTTTCCACCTAGACATTTGATGATCAGTTCAAGGGTTAGTCATAAAAGACCCAGAAACAATCAGCAGAAAAATTTAAGCAGTGCTTCCTAAGGATGTTGACAAAACAGCCTGGAGGGTTTACAGCAAAGGGCACAAACCTCTTATGATACATAGTATTTCACATAAGACCTACCTTGGAGCCATAATTTGATAATAATGTTAGCACTAAACCTCTGGATGGAAACCACAAAGGCAGCTCATTAATAATACTCATAGAAAGATAACATAAAATAAAAGTATTAAGAAATAAGGTGAATTGTTAAAACTTTCAAAAAGATTTATATGATAGAAATATATAAATCTATCTAAAACTTAGAATAATAATGTTTTTATTAATCATACATCTATTTATATTATTATATGAAAACTAGTTTTTTGCAGAAAATTCTGAAATTACTGAAAAGCATAAAAATGAAATTAGTTAATCATAATCTCAATATTAAAAGGAAAGCTCTATAAATATTTAAGTATAAAAATTTGTATCAACATATTTAGCATAATAGCACATATGAATATATATGATGTATACTTAGAAAACTGCCAATGCTCAGAGCATTTTCCTGTGTTACTAAGTGATTCATTTATCTGCACAAACGTCAATATTCTGACTCCAACATAACCTGCTTTTTAATCTTGAGAAACTAAAATTATTTGATGATAATAGTATATAGTATATAGTAGTACATGGAGCAATTATCAAAAATAACTTTTTGGATTCTTACTAATTATCTCAGTTATCCATTGCTGGATCAAAATAGTTTCTAAAATTGAATAAAGATACGAAACCAAAATGAATATAAAATGACCGATGGACTGTTTTTATGTAACAATAAGGTAGTAGTGGGAAGAGGGAATATAGGTGGTAAGAGTTAGATAAGAAAGGAATTTGAAAGCTATACCCACTGAGTTCAAATTTTATCCTGAGGGCATGTTTGTGTACGGAGGCATACTTTAATAAAATCAGTGTTGTTGAAAGATTAATCAGGTGGCCATCTGTTGTGGGAATGGAGTGAAGAGAAACTGAAGACAGGCTTAGTGAAGAGGTTATAGTATTAATCCCCGTGAAAGATGAAAGGAATCGTGACACAGGGAATGGAACAAAAGTGGCAGCTTAGGAGACACATTTTGAATAACAAAGTCACAAAACTGCACTCTGCTCGAAAAAGAAAACAAATATTACTTTGATTTTGAACAGGAAATTTGAAACTATGGCAACGTTACTGGCAACATCCCAAATCAAAATTGCAGTGGGTATTTGAATTGTAATAACAGATTCCGGGTTGCATTTCTAAATAGGTAACAGTGAATTTAACTTTGCAAGAGTCACCTGCAGTGTGCAAGAATAAGCTTTCTTGCAAATTAAAGCACAGGATTAAATCAGAGCTACCTCTGAGAGAATAGCTAGAGTTAAGAAGCCACGAGGAGGAAATATAACCAGGGACAGAAGAAAAGAAAGAGAAAGCAGCTGCATTTAGGCAACAGTTTCAAACTCTGGAAATGAATAAAATAATGAGAACTGGAAAGGCTGTTGGAGTTGACAGAGTTCTCTGGTAATTTATTTGAAGGCAGTTTCAGGCAATATTTGAGAGAGATGGGAGCTGATTGCAGATTGAGGACAATAATG
>CAUYRH010132795.1:0-10186 GCA_963574655.1 Perodicticus potto
CTTTGTTGTAAAATGATTTTTGTTCCTCTGGGTACATACCTAGTAATGGAATTGAGGGATCAAATGGAAGGTCAACTTTTAGATTCTTGAGAATTCTCCACACTTTTATCCAAAAAGGCTGTATTAGTTTGCAATACCACCAGCAGTGTAGAAGTGTGCCTTTCTCTCTGCATCCACACCAATATCTGCAATTTGGGGATTTTGTGATGTGAGCTAATCTTACTGGAATTAGGTGATATCTCAAAGTGATTTCGATTTGCATTTCTCTGATGATTAAAGATGATAAGTATTTTTTTCATGTGTTTGTTGGCCATTTGCCTATCATCTTCAGAGAAGTTTCTCTTAAAGTCCCTTGTCCACAAAGAAATGGTTTTTTTTTAATCTTTCATTATTGATTAATTTGATTTTTCTGTAGATAGTCATGAACTCTATTCCTTTTAGAGTAGTGCCAAAGAAGATGAAATACCTAGGAATTTATCTAACAGAGGACCTGAAAGATCTATAGAAAGAGAATTATGAAAGCCTGAGAAAAGAAATAGCAGAAGATGTTAACAAATGGAAAAACATACCATGCTTGTGGCTGGGAAGAATCAACATTGTTAACATGTCCATACTACCCAAAGAAATCTGCAGATTTAATGCAATCCCTATCAAAGCACCAATGTCTTACTTTAAAGAACTTGAAGAAATAGTATTTCGTTTTATATGGAATCAGAAAAGACCCTGACTAGACAGTACACTACTTAAAAATAAAAACAAAGCTGGAGACATCGCACTACCAGGCCTCAGGTTATACTATAAATTTATAGTGATCAAAACAGCATGGTATTGGCATAAAAATAGAGATGTAGATATATGGAATAGAATAGAGACTCTAGAGATGAACCCAGCCACCTATTGTCATTTGATTTTTGACAAGCCTAACAAAAACATGCATTTGGGAAAAGAATCCCTATTTAACAAATGGTGCTGGGAGAACTGGCTAGCAACCTATAGAACACTGAAACTGACCCACACCTCTCACAACTAACAAAAATTGATTCTCAATGGATAAAAGATTTAAATTTAAGACATGAAACTATAAAAATACTAGAAGAGAGTACAGGGAAAATGCTTGAAGATATTGGTCTGGGAAAATATTTTATGAGGAAGACTCCCCTGGCAATTGAAGCAACACCAAAGTATGTTACTGGGATATGGTGAAGCCACAGAGCTTCTGCACAGCTAAGGTTACTACATCAAATGCAAACAGACAGCTTTCTGAATGGGAGACGATTTTTGCATGTACTAATTCCCAAAAAATGTGTGATGGACTTTTCTATTTAAATAACTCCTGAACATATAACAGCAGCTGAGTTTGATGATGTGGATAGTGTGGTAGTCTTTGAAGGGAAGTTATAGTTACACTCTTTATCCTTGTAAAGGGTCACATTGTAGTATGTTTTACAAGTCGAACATTGTTTATGGAATTGTATAGCAAATGAGTAGAAAATAGTCCTTCTTTGCTCTGCACAATGGTGACAGCTATTCGTTGTCTCTGATGCCTCTTTCCACTAGATCATATTAAATTATCAACTATCAAAGACATGCCTAGATTGTATTTAGTTTTGAGTCTTTCGATATGTGAGAAAAGCAATTGTGTTGCTTTCAATGTTTGGCTGTTCAAATGAGAGACAACCAAATACGGTAAACAATGGAATAAACTGCAGAAATAAAATGAAAATAAAAGAATCCCGAATGATGAAGCAGATTTTGTACTTTCACTGGGCAGAAATCTGTATGGATGGGTGATATTCATTGGCGAAGAGTGATTTACATAAATAATGAGACTGATTTGGACTCTAAATAAAGATCACTTTTTCCCTACATATACAGAGGATAAGTATAGGCTGCTTCAATTTTAATTATTGATTGTTTCAATTCTTATCTTGGGGGTGGATAGGCATAAGTATTAGACAGAGTGGTACATAAGGTATTGATGTTTTGTGTAAGCATGATATATATAGGGTTTATGAAATAAAAAGTGAAGCCTGTCAGAGTGTGTGATTTAGCAAGATACCTACCTTGATTTTAATTGGGAGAAGAAACGATCTATTAACAAAAATGCCATGTTCAGTAAAACAAAGAGGCAAATATAGCAAGATTAATAGACCATTTTCCATTAGCTATTAGGTAATAAGAATAACCAAAATAATATCAGCACCTACTATCTATATAACAAAAACCATGCCAGGCATTTTTTTGGATACATTATTCATCATTTTCAGAATCATGCCACACATTATCTTAGTAAATCCTCACAAAACACTGTGAGGTAGAAATGACCATTTTCAGCATTTTATAGACAAAGAAACTGAGGTACAGAGAATATTAGGCATAAAGGACTTGCATATGTTTGAACACTTATTATGTGGCAGAGCCACGAGAGAAGGACTGGAAATGGCAGTGTGATTATTTTCTAGGACTTATAAATTAGAGCAATGACAGAGAGCCAGTTGATCTAGTTTCTTCTCAATGCCAGTCAGGCCACAGATGGCTTACCAATCTGTCTTCCTTTCAATTAACCATTTGCTGTAATTTTCAGAAATTAAAATTTTTTCTTTAAAAAGAGTAATCTGTCTACTTCTATCGGTGTTCCCTGGTCAACAGATTGGCTCAAATGGAAAGAAGTCCAGTTGTGCATGACTTATGATAATTTCTGGGCATCTTATTGATGAGTTTTTTTTTTTTTTTAATCTAAGACAGTACTTTCTGAGGCAGTAATTAAAAAAAATTCTCAGCCTCTCATTCAAAGCATTAGTCCAAATTGTTAGGTAGAGCTTGTTGAACATGGCTAGAAAATGAAGAATAAACTAATTTATGAAAAGAAAGTGCTTTATGAAAGGATTATTTGGGAAGGTAAAATTTTAAAAGTTAAAATAGCAAAAATGCTGACAATAAAAGTTCCATATTCAGAAGCAGAGCCTTCTACAAATTTCAAGCAATCACATTTCTGCTTGAAGATAAACTATTCTTTCTTCCTGCTGGTTCTCTGTGGGTACCATTCTCATGGTTTCTCTGACGTGTATTTCCAATGCTCAGATGGAGTGTTCTGTGGTGAGATAAGACTTACCTAATAATTTTATTTTAGCTAGAATAATTTTATACAGTATAATGATGAGTTTAATGTTTATTCTGATCCTGCAAATAAAGCTTTAACTAAGGTCATAGACTATGTCACCTGGGCTCACAAATTCTAATCAGATTCTCGCTGTGTTTTAGTACATTGAGTAATAGAGACAAAAGGTAGATCTGATTTCAATTTTAATTTAAATGGCATGATTTAAATACAAAGTTACCCTCACTTCAACTTCCTTTATCTGGACTATTTCAGGTATAGAAATTTCATCTTAAATCTCTTGATAGTAATAATATTACTTCATTTCTTCCCCCATACCGCCTTCTCCCAACTTTATATAATGGTTTATAACTCGCCCTCAGAAGTTACATATAAAAGGCATAAAATTGAGACCAGTTCACTATAGAGAAAACCTTGCTCCTTATGTCATTTTAGATGCACTTAAAATGGTATATAATATATGCAAAAGTATAACAACAGTCTTCCAAAGTGTCCATGTTGTCCAGAACTTCCATAGATCCTTTCAAAACATTCCTGTGGGACATCTACAAAGTGGGCAAGGCCATCTTGATAATAATAATGATAATATCAACAGCAACAAAACAAAACTATTCATAGAATTTACTATATACCAAACACTGTTCAAAAAACTTTAAAAAATGAACTTAGAAGAATGTTAAGAAGAATATCTCAGGAATGGAAAAAAAAATCCAATGTACTTAGTATTACTGTGAAGCCAATTTATAATCACTCACACTTGCATATGAAAAGTGAAAGACAAGTATACCCTAGGATGAAGGAGGGAAGGAGAGGGTGAGGGGAAGGGAGGGGAGTGGGTCAATAGAGGAAGGGTTAGTAGGGGGACCACACCTATGGAGCATATTGCAAGTGCAAGTTGGATCTATCAGGTGTAGAACATAAAAGTCTTAATGTTGTAATTGGGTAAATGAAGTGAAGGCTATGTTGATTAGTAGGATGTAAGGACTCCAATTTGTACCAATAATCAACACATTGAATCCCATAATGGCATAAATGTATACATGATCTATTCTATGTACAAATGACTTAATAAAAAATAAATAAATAAAAATAAAATAAAAAATGAACTTATTTAAAAGTTAATAGGAGGTAAAAAACCAAATCTATACCATCAGATTATTATCTCTTATCGGTTCATGGATAAAGGTGGCTTTTGACGTTAGCTGTAATTAGTGAAAGATAATGATTACTTATGTTAGCTGCTATCAGAAGTAACTTTAACTTTATTTAATATATTATTATATCATCTCTAATAGAAATACATACATTAAACAAGGTTATATGCAGGCCAATACGAGCCCTCAATTGCATACAAGCAGTACTTCTATGGCTTCTAGTAAAGCTTTAATTGTTCTCCTTTGCTCTTTTGTCATTAGAAATAAAGTAACAACTAACTGGATGGCAAAGAAGAAGAAAGAAGACATACATAATTCCAGCAAAATGTCATTGAGTGCTCATGTGAAAATAATTGTTTTACTCAACTACATACCTCTTAGCTAAATGCCTGCTTGCACATTGAATGAGTACACAAAGCAATTTTATCCCAGTACCATTGAAGTTCACTCTGAGGAAATTTTTCCACAAATCATGACTTTTCTACATCACAGTAGAACTTCTTTGACCTTAATATTGTTTGAGCTCTAAGTATAAAACTCTAATTAATTTTTTTTTTTTTGACACAGAGTCTAACTTGTCACCCTTGGTAGAGTGCCACAGCATCATAGCTCACAGCAACCTCCAACTCTTGGACTCAAGCAATCCTCTTGCCTCAGCCTCCCGAGTAGCTGGGACTATAGGTGCCCACCACAATGCCCATCTATTTTTTTTGTTGCAGTTGTCATTGTTTAGCAGGCCCAGGCTGGGTTTGAACCCGCCAGGCTTGATGTATGTGGCCGGCGTGGTAACCATTGTGCCACAGTCACCGAGCTGTAGTGGGGTTTCTTTTTTGTTTTTTCTGTCATCCTCCATAGAGTGCCATGGCGTCATAGCATACAGCAACCTCAAACTCTTGGGCTCAAGCAATCCTCTTGCCTCAGCCTCCTGAGTCACTGGGACTACAGATGCCTGCCATAAATCCAGCTATTTTTAGAGGTGGGGGTCTCACTCTGGCTCAGACTGCTCTCAAACTCCTGAGCTCAGGCAATCCCCTCGCCTTGGCCTCCCAGAGTGCTAGGATTACAGGCGTGAGCCACCGAACCAGGCCCAATTTGTCTAACTTAGAAGATTTCCCTGCTTTGAATTTTATCCCTTGAAAGAGGACATAAGTATTTATTTTATCAGCATGTTCTTTAAAAAATCACTTCTAAGGATATCTACATGAGATCCCTCCTCCTATTTGAAAGAAAAATATACCATCTAGAACCGATAATATTACTTACATTGAAACTATATACTCACGGAGCATAGAATTCACTTTCTTGGTGAGGTGACCATATAGAGCATAAAATTTACGCAGTTTTTGTTTTAAAATACTAATTGTATTTTAAAACAATTTATTTTTAAACAAATTATTATATTTTATATAATATAATATACAATATTAATATATAATAATATACAATTATTATATTATTATTATATTATTGTATTTTTAAACAAATTTAAAAATGGCATTAGGCTTTTTTCCTCTATGGTGCTCCTATAGTACTTTTGAGAAGATTTTCAATCTCTAGTCTATTAAGGCACGCTTAAAAGAACACTCCTTGGATGCAATGTATTTGCTAGTAATTCATGTCCTCAGCTGAGAGAGAATCTCTTACCCCAAATCCTTGAATAAGAACCAGTGGAATACTACGAGACTCATGACCAAAGAATAAAATTTGTGAAGACCAGAAGACAGCACATGTAAAGATAGGAAGAGAAGTGGGACAAGAGAGAAGGGTGGATTAATGAGAAAAATATTAGAAGAACTAGGTTTTTAAGGAAACTATCTGTTTCATGTTCAGAGCGCAGGATGTTTTTACATCCTTATAAATGTTAACTATATTCTGAATGAATTTGAGTCAAGCTTCCAATTTCTTCATGGAAAAATATTCTCCTTTTGCAGAAATTGAACAATTTGCTCAAGATGAGATGTGGAATATGAGAGAAATACATATGACATATTTTGAGAGAGAGTGATTCAAAGCAGAACCTAGTTTTTAGTGGATATATAATCAGTATGGCATGTTGTTTCAGAATAAGTCTTTATAGCCAAAAGACTATGAAATATCAAATTTGGATGGAAGAGTCATTACACAGACTGTGCTGATGAAGAGAAAGTTGAAAGACCAGTGTTCCTGAACATTCACCTGTAATTAGCAACAAAATGATGGTAGATCATTATCTGCTTGTATTAACTTCAGGAAATTTATCAACTGATATAGGGCCTCAGAAAAAATAAGTAGAAATCACCAATTCACTCTGTAGGCAGGAATTGAAGAGCTGTTACAGCAGAAAACCTGAATGTGCAGTGGGGTAAATAATAAGTTAAAAAGTTGCTGAGTCAGGAATGAGATCCCATCTTCCTATCAAAGAAAAGCAAATGGGTGGCTGAAAGGAGGGGTGGTGTAATTTTATAAGATAGCTCTGGGAATATAAAATTGAGAAACTCCATATGAATGGCGGTGACAGACTGCTATGTACAGGAATTAAATCATAGCAGCACAGAACTTGAGCCTATTTTTAGTCAGATGTAGCAAAAGGCTACGGCGCACCTGCACCATTTCTAGGAGAAAATATTTGCATATAACAAACCCTCATGAGCAAATGCATAGTTAGTAATCAGTGCAGCAGATTATCATCTTATCTCTGCAATTGCACGATGTTTTAGGGACAAGCAAGCAGTTTGAAGAGTTCTTTGAATCTCTGCTTCGTATTCCCCATGGGGCGATACTAACATTCTTGATCTGGCTCAGTGCTCTAGTCTTCAGATTCCCCAACCCCCTACTAAGGGACTTGGATTTCATGCTCAGAGAGAACCAAGGCAGATGGGAATTATTCAGAATCTGGAAAAACAAGGGAGTTTCAATTAATGGGCTGCTGGCAGGCAACCTCTGCAGTGCACATTTTACTCCCACATACATTTTGTTCGTGCATACACACTCTTGCATATGATTTATTTTATCATTTAAAGAGAGGATAACACTTTAGTAATGACAAAATGTACCTGAATGGAATTCAATGCTTGTTATGTCTTAGCAGTTTAATTCAGAGGTAACAAAGGGGGAGGTATGCAAATCCAATTTCAGAAACAAAGATGAACTATTGACATATTTGGTAAAGTCAAGTCCAATTTCAAAACCGAATAATTTTTCCTCAATGTGTGCCAGGCCTAATTACATTTAAGTTTAGGATGGAGGACAGATAAAGAGCTGCTCATGCTTGATCTATGTGTGTTTGCAGGGGTAAGGGTGGGATGGGGAATACATTCTGTTAATACTTCTCACTGCAAGGAGAGAGTTTATTGAATGAGGAAAATCAGAAAGAGTTGAAACTTTTGTTTCATTTCCTCTCAATAGTGGGATGACATTAGTTCTTGGTTCTTATCCAGATTCCAGAGAATTTATTGGATAAAGTATTGTAATCATATTACAATACTAGAATTCCTAGTTCTTCCCTACCTAATTACTTTGTTTCACTTTCTTTCAAAAGTTCAATGTGACGGAAGTACAAATTTCCAGAAAATAAACTTAGGACGAGTATTTCTAATTAGATAACATATTTTATTATGCAAACACTAAGCAAAATGCCTATTTGTGTCTTGAAAGCAATTAGGAAGATTTGAGAAGTTATTAGTTTGAAAAGTGAAAAGAGACCACCTATCCTGTGCTATATTGTTGTCCGTATTGAGGTTCAGTCATCTATTGTTCTACCAGGCATGTCAATTCTGTACTGTAGCCCTCTCGGCATATACAAACTCTGGCATAAATGCCAAGCAATTGATAAAGTTAAATTTCAGAAGACAATACTGTAGAATTACTAAACACATTTCAAAATATATGGATTTAAACTCCAGAATTTACCAGCTGGAAACTTGTAGGTCATAGCCTTCAAGGTAGGTTGTTCTTAATGTGATGCTTCTTTTAGTACAAATCTGGAAGGTGGGGATATTTTGCAAAATGTTACAAAATTTTGAACAAGCTACTGGAGAAGATGGCAGAGGTAAAGGGTTTCCCTAGCAGGAAACAAAGTGATAAGCAGCAGGAGAACTCTACAAAATTTCAGTATTAAAAGAACAGAAAGAAATATTAACCGAGTGCAGCAAAGATCAATGGAAACAATAGGCTTTTTGTTTTGTTCTTTTTTTATCAGAGCCTTTATTAGAGATGAAAAAAAAGTAAACAGACCGTGTACATCACATGGAAAGGGAGATGCAACTGGAAGGGGCAGAAATCTCCAAACCAATTAGAAGCCTAATATCAGGACAAACTGCTCCAATTTTGAAGCATATGAAAGCTCTTGAAATTGACAAGTCATGGCTTGGTGACCATTTTCAGGGAACAATATTTGTTATTCACTTCTGGGCTTTTTACACTTCTTTTTGTGATGCTTCCATACCGAAGTGGCACTTCTGCATGCTGATCTTACATTTTACATTAATTGTTCTGACCCTTTTGTTGTTTCAGTCTTTGAAATCACACAGCTTTTTCTGAGATAGGGAATGCTCCAAAAGGCAGCTTTCAGGATGATTGTTGTATAAAAGGGCTAAGCTTGAAATAATGCCTATTAATGCCACTGATTTAGCAGGAATGTCTCCACTTTGTTCAGTACACATTTGCTTTTTGAATTCATTCCACTAGGAATTTTGTCTCTGGCTTTGGTGTTATAATCTTCTCTTCTCTCCTTTTCTGTTACCAGTTTGACACTGAATGTTGCTAACTTTCACAAAAAAATCCTGAAAGTCAGAGGAAAGCCTGTCTTTTTGGCTGTGTTAATGGGACTGTGGTCTGCCAGTTAGTGGAACGAATGATTGCATTGGGAAAATAGATGAATGTTTTAACTGGTTAAATGCAATTGTTGAAAGAAAATGAGATTTTACATAAAGGGAAATAGTTAAGTTGATTGCTTTTCTAGTTTTAATTTCAGGAAAAGCGTTCACCATATTTTCCTCTATTTTATGATTCATTGTAATTTTTTTGCTTTCAGAAATAAGAACAGATACTTTGCTGAAGTAGTTTTATTGGTTTATCAACATTTCACATGCAAAAACAGTCTACCAAATAAATTTCCACAATCAGCGATAGGAAACAGACAATTGACTTTTTCTATGATTAAACAGAGTTTTCCTTTCCTCAGTGTTGTTAAAAGAGTTCTACCTAATAGCAATTGTGCAAAGGCAGAGAAAATAAACCTCAAAATCTTTAACAAGAAAAGAAACTGTGCAGGAACAGGAACTCTGTTGTTCTGTTTGCCATTACACAGGAGTCCCCATGCTACCACACTTCTATGGGACCAATGTCTTGGAAAGCTTCCAGTCATGATTAACTGCGTCAAAAGTCAAGGCATCTGCCACCTATGTTCATATCAGAAGCATGCCGAGTCCAGGCAGACTATAGAGATGAGAGAAGGTAACCAGATGCTCATAAATAACAAGGTTTCTCTGAAAAGTTATAACACGGGGACATTTATATTGTAGAGAAAAAAAACCCTCCAATTTAAGGTTTTTGAAATAATGTAAACATCTCTTAATACTATGCATGCATGTCTAAATTCATTTAACTAGCAGATTGTTTTTACCCATTAAAAAGCAAATATTTTAATGCATGTGTCATTGAAATTATAGCAGTCCTGTTTATTTGCTAGTGATAAGAGAGTCATTTCCATTTCTTTTTCAACCTCCATTTCAGCAATGAAATAAAATATCTTTACATATTTGATGATTTTTTTTATCTTTCAACATTTTCTGAAATTTCAAGAGTTGTGAAAAAAATGGAACCAAAAAGAAAATTTCTCCTGGAAGTTTTAGCTTCAGGAAGTTGCGAACATTGTAGGGAAATGTCTGATCTTGACAGGATCTCAGCTTGCATTTGAGGATCATGAAAGAGCTCT
>CAUYRH010132796.1:0-18633 GCA_963574655.1 Perodicticus potto
GGCGGGCGCCTGTAGTCCCAGCTACTTGGGAGGCAGAGGCAGGAGACTCGCTTGAGCCCAGGAATTGGAGGTTGCTGTGAGCTGTGATGCCATAGCACTCTATCCAGGGTGACAGCTTGAGGCTCTGTCTCAAAAAAAAAAGATCAACTGCTGCAGTTCAAAGATTCTAGACCCTCCCGGACTCTCTAGAATAGCCAGCCCAGGGTTCCATGATATGTCCTACTGGCCAATTACCCCCCCCACAAAAGCCTTGATGGCTTCCTTGCCAAGTGTGGTACAGAACACTAGACAGAGGGAGACGAGAGCATCAAAAGTAAGTTCCCCTATCCATCTGCTGTATGAAGAGCCCACACCTGGCCTTTGCTTTTATTGTCCCTATCCCTCTCAATTATGATGACTATGCCCGGGCATGGGGCAGGGGGAGGGACCTTATCTTCTCTCTTCATATTACATTCTATCTTCTTCCCATTGTGAATTTCCAAGCTTTTGTTAACTCTACTTTGAGATTGTTTCAGAACACTCTCAGGTCTCTAAATAATTCAGATGTTGAACTCACTAACTTGACATGGTATTCTTAAAAAAAAAGAAAAAGTTGTTAATATCAAGTAAAAAAGTAGTACTAGAAGAAACATCTACAATGCTATAGTTCAGCAACTTGTTTACTAACTGAAAAGAAGGAACAATCAACTTTGTATTAAGCATTGAAACCTTTAGCTAGACTATGAGATCGTTAACTCCCCTATTACAAATGACAAGACAAAAATACAGGTATTTAAAGTGTAGCTTCAAATTCCCTACCCATAGGCCAGGCGCAGCGGCTCATGCCTATAATCCTAGCACTCTGGAAGGCTGAGATGGGTGAATCACCTGAGCTCAGGAGTTGGACACTAGCGTGGACAAGATCAACACCTGTGTCTAATAAAAATAGAAAAACACTAGCCACGTGTGCCAGAGCATGCCTGTAGTCCCAGCTACTTGGGACACTGAGGCAAGAGGATCTGTTTAGCCCCAGAGTTGGAGGTTACTGTGAGCTATGACACCAAGGCACTCTACCCAGCGTGACAAAATGAGACTCTGTCTCGAAAGCAAACAAAAACAAATAAACGAAAAAACCCTAAATTTCCTACCCAGTAAAAAACCATAGTTAATGATCCAACACGTTATCATCATGAATTAAAAACATTTTAAGCCACAAATAAACTATTCAAACCATCTGCAATAAGAAAAAGGCCAAGATGGAAGTTCAGTTGCAGCCTGACCCTACTTCTCCAACTCCATAAAGACGCCCTGTCCCATAATGAGCAGAACACCTCATGGACTGCTGCTGGGAACCAACAATGCCACAGACCTCATTCCTCACTGCAAACTTTTAATGAACCAGATTTCAGCATGGAAAAGATTTATAAAAACTGGAACCCACCACCCTCAGTATATGGGGCCAATGCCCTACTCACTGAGCCACTGTAAAAACTGCCCCTATGTAAAAACATTTCACCTGTGTTCGTTCCACGTAGTTATTTCGCATTTTAAATTTGGTTTTTTATTTCCTAGAAATGAAGTTTTCTGAGCAAGCATTCAGAATAGTGCACTGGAAACAATATATCGCATGTGAACAGTTCTGCAATTCTGCCCAGAAATATAAGAAACCCTTAGAAAACAGTTAAAGCTGAGTTTCTAATTGGCTTTAAAACTCTCAAGCACATTTTCTTACAAAGTGCTGCAAACCAGGCACAAGACCAGCATAAAGTAGGATGAAACTGAGAATCCCCTGTCTACCCCTCCGTGTTAAATGCAGAATTAAAGTGCTCTGATTGGGAATAAAAGAGTGTTTATTCAAGTTAAACTTACACATTTATTGTTTTAAAGGCATAATAAAAAACCTTTCAAGCCCCGAAGTAACACTTAACTGTATAATAAAAGTTTATTAAAGAAAAGCTTCAGGATACAAAGTAGTTCCTTTTCTGCTGGTCAGGATGACCAGGGATCAAAAGAAGGTTGACAGCAAAATGGCCCAGCATCCTTCTGCATGAATGGCGAGTCTCCTGGCCTCCACTGGTGGCGCCTTGGTGGCCATGGCCACACACACACACACACACACACACACACACACACACACACACACACACGCACGCACGCAGGCACGGCACCTTCTTGCACTTCAATGAAGCAGCCTTTGTTCCCCGAACCCACACTGAGATCCTCTTACGAAGCCTCCATCTCCCCTGAACCAGCCTCCCCAGGAGCCTGAGCCCCTCAAAGACCGTCCCGGACCGCTCTGGAAAGAAACCCCATTTTCTCCCGTGTCCCAAGTGCTGAGGGAATTGTGGCTGCCATCTGGGGCTCCAAACAGCCTCCTAAACACAGAAACCGATGCTGATACACGGGGGCCCTGATTCCCAGGACTATTGTCACTTTCCGCAGCCCTCACCCACCGGGCGCTCACCATGTGCCCCCGCCGCGCCAGGCGCTCTGCGCGCCCGCGTCCTCGAGCTCTCGCTCGCTCTGTCCTTCTCTCGCGCGCGCACTCCCACGGCGGCAGCGCCCCGGTCCCCGCACGCCCTCAGGCCGAGCCCGGGCTCGTCCTCACCTCCGTCCCGGGACCAGGGCCAGGAAGCGGCCACGTCCGACCGCGCGCCCTTCCCGGCCGGGCGCCTCTTGCCGTGGAGCCGGGACGGGGCGAGGTCCGAACCCCGGCGCCGCGCTCGGAGCCCGCCCCGCGCAGCCCCTCGCCGGCGGCCGACCAGCGGGACCGCTCTTACCTCGGGCCCTTTGTCCTGCGGCCGCCGCCGTCGGAGGGCCAGCCCAGCCTCCAGGCTGCGCCCCCAGCCGCAGCGCCCCGGCCCCGGCCGGACTCGGGGGCGCTCGGCAAAGCCCGGATCTCCGGAGCCGCGGCCGGCGCCGAGGACGCGACCCTTGACACCGGCCGCCACCCAGGGTCCACTTCTCCGGGTCTTCGGGGCGGCCGCGGAGGAGGGCCGGGCGGTGGGCTCCGCCGCCCCGGGACCTCCGCTGGGGAAGGGTCGAGTGAGGGCGGCCCGGGGCGCGGGGCCAGGACCCCGGGGGCGTCGGGCGAGGGGCGGAGGTGACGCGGGCAGCAGCGGAGCGTCGCGCCTGCCTGCCGGTTCGCGTCCCCGCCCCGGAGCCTCAGTCTTAGCTGCCCCTGCCCCTCCGAGCACGCGCTCCGTCTCCAGAGTTCGGGTCTCTGCGCCTTAGGGAAGGTCGCCCCGCGAAGCAGCCACCGGCCGCTCGCCCCGCCCTGGCGGCTGCCCGGGTCCCGACCCGCACCCACCTGGCTAAGTTCAGAGAGATGAAAGGAACTCCGGTCTTCGGGGAGCCCAGCCCGGGGCTCCGCGCGCCGCCTTCGCTCCGGACGGAGATGTCCTCTCTGCTTTCCCGGGCAGATTCTCCGACAGCGTCTCGGTCCCGCACCTGTGCCGCGCGCACCCCGACACCCACGCCGGGCCACACTGGAAGCCCTCCAGCTATCCGGGACCTGGCGCGGGAGGGAATCTGGGCAGAAGTTGGAAGAACCCTGGTGGGACAGAACTCATTTCGTCGCGCGGGACTCAGGTGTCCAGAGGGGACATGGCAGGTTTGTGAGGCTGCCAGACCAGAGCCCAGCCTAGGCCTCCCACTCCCTGACAGGTGGGCCTGAGCACCCACCCTCGGCCACCTGGGCTGAGGCGCTGTTCTGGTGGGACGGCGGAACAGTGATCCCCGCGCCTCTCTCGCGACCCGCCACTGAAGCAGCGTGAGGCGGTCAGGGCCGTGTCCCCAACAGCCAGTTGAAGTCGGTGGGTGGCCCATGAGGAGGCCTGCCTGAGGCCTACGGGGAAGAGGAACATTCTGGAACAATGGGCACCGGCAGGTGGAACCTGGCCAGCTTTTCTTGGTGCCATTGTTGCTGAAGATGGGTGAAGGAACAAACTTCAGACAAGTCCTTGCAGACCTTGCAGGCTGCTGCTACAGAGGTGACCCGGAGCAGTGAGCATGAAGCAAAAGGGATAAACCTGCAGGAAGCTGAGACAAGAAACAAAAAGAACTAGGGATTTTTTTCCCCTCACTCGTTTTAGCAAAAGACAGGCCCCAGTGTTTTCAGGAAGCAGGTAGGGGCAGAACTACAGTCAGGAGACTGGCCTTGTTCCCTCCTGCCAGTTGTCCCAGGGTCCAGCTAACAACAGCCACAGTCTTGAAAACACCTTGGAAGTCACAGTACAGGAGCTCAAGGGGTCCATGAGGAAAGGGGGGAAGGAAGGAAGGAGCATATAGCTCACAGCAAATGCCAGCACCTAACAGGCCCTCAGTAAAAATGTTGCCTGAATGAATCTCTCTCTCTTTTTGTTTTTTTTTTTCGAGACAGAGTCTCACTTTGTCACCCTGGGTAGAACGTCCTGGAGTCATAACTCACAGCAACCTCATACTCTTGAGGTTGAGCAACCCTCTTGCCTTAGCCTCCTAAGTAGCTGGGACTACAGGCCAGTGCCACAATCCCTAGCTATTTTTCTCTTTTTAGTAGATATGGGTCTCTCTTGCTCAGGCTGGTCTCCAACTCCTGAGCTCAGGCAGTACACCAGCCTCAGCCTCCCAGAGTGCTAGAATCATAGGCGTGAACCACCGCACCTGGCCAGCAGTAAACATTCTTGGCCGTCATTTGTGTTTCCAGCGTGTAGCCCATTTCAACCACTTCAGTAAAAATATGTACAGAATAACTGTGTTAAATTGACATCAACCAAGATGTTTTCTTTATGGTTTGGGTTAGTTATTATAATTGCTAAACCAAGAATCACCTCAAGAAATGTACTTACACTTTTTTTTCCTCCTTACACTTTGACAGCGTTTGTCTTAGAAAGCCAAGAAAATCCCATAGAAAAAGGGTCAGCAACATTTTTCTTAAAGGGAGAGATGTAGGTTAGATTTTGCTGGCCAAGTGGCAAAATAGAAGTTGAGTGCTTACAACCATCTAACATGTACCTTCTTAAGAATCTTGAAAGCATGGGCAGCGCCTGTGGCTCAAGGAGTAAGGCGCCAGCCCCATATACCGGAGGTGGCGTGTTCAATCCCGACCCCAGCCAAAAACCGGTGGGGGGTGGGGGGAAACAACAAGAATGTTAAAAACATGCCAGACTCGGTGGCTCACACCTGTGATCCTAGCACTCTGGGAGGCCAAGGCAGGTGGATTGTTGGAGCTCTGGAGTTCAAGTCTAGCCTGAGCAATAGTGAGACCCCACCTCTACTAAAAATAGAAACAGTGACACAAGAGGATTGCGTGAGCCCAAGAACTTGAGCTTGTTACAAGCTATAGTGCCATGGCACTCTAGTCAGAGTGCCAGAGTGAGACCCTGCCTCAAAAAAAAAAAAAAAAAGTTAAAAATATACTTAGCTCATGGGCTATAAAATAAAACAAAAAACAATCAACTGATTGGACTTCTGGTAGTCTTGTGGCAAAAAAATAAAAACATTCAACTGAGCAGATTTGGCCCATAAACCATACTTTGCCGCATGAATGATAGTTTGCCCATCCTTACTATAGAATAACGTAATTCCAAAAATGAATTCTTTTCATTAAAAAGATAATCACTTTAGGCTCGGTGCCTGTAGCACACTGGTTATAGCGCCAGCCACATACACTGAGGCTGGCGGGTTCAAACCTGGCCCAGGCCAGCTAAACAACAATGACAATTACAACAAATAATAGCCGGGTGTTGCGGCGGGCGCCTGTAGTCCCAGCTACTCGGGAGGCTGAGACAACAGAATCACATAAGCCCAGGAGTTGGAGGTTGCTGTGAGCTGTGGCGCCACGGCACTCTACCAAGGGCAATAAAGTGAGACTCTGTCTCTTAAAAAAAAAAAGACAAGAATGCTTTGGCTTAACAGAAGAATCGAAGTGAATATGATATTGCTCTTAGGGGAAATTTCTTAGGAAGAGATCCCATACCTTAAGTAGTTAATACAATGACTTTGAGGGAAATCATTTAACTTGTTTATTTACTTACTTCTTACTTATTTTTAGAGACAGAGTCTTACTGTGTTTCACAGGGTGGAGTGTAGTGGCATGATCATAGCTCACTTCCCAAGTAGCTAAAACTAGAGTCACACCACCACATCTGGCTGATTTTTTTCTGGGTTTTGTACAGAGTCTTGCTATACTGCCTAAAATGGTTTTGAACACCTGGCTTTAAGAGATCTTCTTGCCTCATGCCTCAGCCTTCCAAAGCACTGGGATCATAGCTATGAGCCACTTTGCCTGGCCTAGTCTTACTTTTAAAGATGTATAATGAATTTTTTTTTTTTTGAGACAGAGTCTTCACTCTCTTGTCCAGGCTAGAGTGCTGTGGCATTAGTCTAGCTCACAGCTACCTCAAACTCTTGGGCTTAAGAGTTCTCTTGCCTCAGCCTGGTGGGTAGCTGGGACTACGTGTGCCTGCCACAACGTGCAGCTAATTTTTTTCTATTTTTAGTAGAGATGGAGTCAAACTCTTGCCGAGGCTGCTTTCGAACTCCTGAGCTCAAGCAATCCCCCAGCCTCCCAGGTTGCTAGGGATTTTTTTTTTTTTTTTTTTTTTTTTGAGACAGAGCCTCAAGCTGTCACCCTGGATAGAGTGCTGTGGCATCACAGCTCACAGCAACCTCCAATTCCTGGGCTCAAGCAAGTCTCCTGCCTCCGCCTCCCAAGTATCTGGGACTACAGGCACCCGCCACAACATCCGGCCATTTTTTTGGTTGCAGCCGTCGTTGTTTGGCGGGTCTGGGCTGGATTCGAACCCGCCAGCTCAGGTGTACGTGGCTGGCGCCTTAGCCCGTTGAGCTACAGGCGCCGAAGCCGCTAGGGATTTATAATGAATTTAAGAAATGCATAGACTCCTACCAACTAAAAATTAAGTAGGAAAGAAATGAGATTCCATGAAAATGTTATTTTTTTCTTGCTTAATGAATCATCTCCCTGTTCCTAGTTCATTGATTTAAACACCAGCACACAAATACAAATTATCGGATTTGTTTTTCCTGAAACTGAACCTGACCCACTTATTTAATGTCTTTATTGAACTTGAACCAAAACTTGAAAAAGTGTAATTTCAAGATATTTTCTTAAAGGAGCTGAATTGCCTGCTTTAAAATGTTGACAAGAATAGAGCCAAACTAAAAAACTTTGGTGGCAACCTGAAACTTGCAAAAAGGAGCTGTCACTCTCCAAGCCCATTCAGTAAGCGGAGGCCTTTCTCCCAGAGGCCACGAGGTCAGCACAGCAATTAGACATGGCTTCTGGACACCTTTGTGTCTTTGCCCAGCATTGCCCTAAAGAATCACACACACACACACTCTCTCTCTCTCCCTCACGTATATACACCCTCACACACATTTCCACCTTACATATCTGCACTTGCACTACACTTATTAGCTCCTTACACACAAATCCACTTCCTTAGACAAACACAGCACACGTGCTTCAAACACACACAGCTCTTTATCACATATATCCATGTCTCGTAAAAAGGGCTTCTTTTCAAAAACACCAAATTTCTCTCTCACGCGCTGTCATCAACTCACACACACTCTCTCACATGCTCGCACACACATGCCTTGTCCCGCAGACAGTTCTCCCCTTGATGCACACATTCTCTTTTGCACCCATATTTCTGTTTCTTTCAGATCCAACTCTTCTCATACCTTTTTCTTTATCCATTTGCATATTTTCACACCCCTGACCCCAGATACAAACTCATTCTCTCATTTATTTGTGTATTTATATATCTTGTCATATACACAAATACCTACCGCCCAGATGTGATGTGGAGTGGAGGAGACCGTTTGAATCACACGTTCTACACTTGCCACTTGTTTCTGTATTAAGGGGCATCTACACGGCATGAGGGTACTTAATATTTATTCTCTTAGAATAAATGTCTCTGAACTATAACCAGGTCTGTGTTATTAACTGTCACTTTCTACGTGGAAAATGTTTCCCTCAGTAGAGGTGAATGCTTAAACCATCTCATTTAAATTATCCCACGAGGAGACCGTGAAGGTATACGAGTTTGCTGGGGCCGCCATAACAAAGTAGCACAGACTGTGTGGCTTAAACAACAGAAATTTTTTGTCTCACATCTGGAGGCTAGAAGCCAAAAATCAAGGTGTTGGCAGGGTTGGTTTCTCCTGATGGCTGTGGGGAGGGCTCTGTCCCAGGCCTGTCTTCTTGGCTGTAGACTGCCATTATCTCCCGGTGTTTCTTACATCATCTTCCCTCCTGGCATATTTGTGTCCAAATGTCCTCCTTAGGATAGGGACTACTTTAGTGAATTCATTTTATTTTATTTATTTATTTATTCATTTATTTTTTGAGACAGAGCCTCAAGCTGTCGCCCTGGGTAGAGTGCTGTGGCATCACAACTCACAGCAACCTCCAATTCCTGGGCTCAAGCGAGTCTCTTGCCTCTGCCTCCCAAGTAGCTAGGACTACAGACGCCCACCACAGCACCTGGCCATTTTTTGGTCGCAGCCATCATTGTTGTTTGGCGGGCCCAGACTGGATTTGAATCTGCCAGCTCAGGTGTACGTGGCTGGCACCTTAGCCCATTGAGCCACAGGTGCCGAGCCAAGTGAATTCATTTTAATGCTGTTATCTCAGCAAAGACCTGTCTCCAAATAAGACCTCATTCTGAGGTGCCAGTTAGGACTGCAACATACAAAGCTTGGGGGCCTGGAGGGACAGGGAAAGGAGGACACCACTTGACCCATAACAGCAGGGTTAGGGCTTGGCTTGTTTCTATGTGAGGTTTAGACCAGAAATACTAACCTCCACCTTGATCCATAATAAATCTAAGGCCTGGATTTGGCTGCTGCTCCTTTGAAACCTTAAACTCAAATCCAGAGGTACCCAACTTCACTCTACCTCTCCTCTATCTCTAACCAGGTATACCTTACACCCAAAATTCAGATGTGCTGCTCAGTAGACTCCCAAGCCTAAGGTGAAACTGCTCCACCTGCTGGAGAGCACTTTGAATTCTCTACACATCTGTAAATAAGAGACCAGCTGGCAGGTAACAGTGCTGCCAAACTCATCTTGGTTTAAATATTGGTGTTAAATATTAGGTGCACAAAACGAGTGAAGAAGTCAGAGAGGCAAAGTAAATTTGGTGCAACTTATGTAGTTTATGGGGTGGTGCATGGGAGGTGAACATTTAATAGAACACATTCAACTATCAAGAAGAATTTATCAAACAAAGTAAATTATACTACATATACCTAGTAGAATAGAAAGTAATAATTCAACTTGGATGGGACTTTTTTTAAATGTCTGGCTGCAGTAAGGGTGTACACTAGACCTGACCTTCCATGACCAGAGGATGAAATTATGTAAAAGTTTGAATAAGCAGATTCTCTGTTCCAATAATGTGTACAGAAATAAATCATTGTGACAGTTCTGCAGCAATGTATAAGGACTGCCTCCTAACTACTAATGGCAGTTACAGGACAAAATTGCACAGGGCTGATGAAAATGCAAAGAATGTACACAAGAGCACAGTTACTGTCTGTACCTATCACCCACAACATCATCATTTTTTCTCTTTTCTCCAAAGAACAGCTCTTCAGAGTTGATTCTCTCAGGAATATAATAGTCTATAATCTATATGAAGTATATTACACACATATAGAATGAGGTGTGTTATATACATGTATGAGATACCTGGATTATTGTAATATATTTGAACATTGAAGGGTATAGCTCACCAAGATGCCAGACTTTAAGTTAAAATGATTGAAAACCTTTGATACTGTCAGTAAGGAAAAATTGCTGTTCTGGCATTTGGTAGCCTTTTGATACATAACCTCTTTCTATCCAAAAGAATAAGGATGCTTTTGTTGGAGAATTGTATTAATACAGAACAAACAATACTGTTTCTTAAAAGCTAAGTGAAAAGTTATTTGCTTTATTATACTTTTACACTTTTGGCACTTGTTAGAAAGAAAGTATATTGGTGCAACCTCTGTAGAGGACAATTTGACAATTGCCAATTATAAAAATCACTAAGGCACATACCTCTTGCCCTGCAATTCACTTCCAGCTATGTATCTTTTAGATACACTCACATCTATATGAAATAATGTCTGCACAAGATTTTTCTTTCTTTTTTTTTTTTCAGACAGAGTCTTGCTCTGATTGCCCAGGCTGGAGTACAGTGGCACAATCATAGCTCACTGCAGCTTCATGTTCCTGGGCTCAAGCAATCCTCCTGCCTCAGCCTCCCCAGTAGCAGGATCTACTCGTACATGACACCACTCCAGGCTAATTTTCAGATTTTTTGTAGAGACAAGGTCCCACTCTGTAGCCCAGGCTAATCTCAAACTCCTGGTTTCAAGCAGTTCTGTCACCTCAGCCTCCCAAAGTACTAGGATTACACTGTGCCCAGCCCACAAGATGGTTCTATATTCAATGTTGTTCATGGTGGCAAAATATTAGAAATAACCTAACTGTCCAGATTGGGAGACAGCGTGGGGGATTGATGGCACATGCACATAGTGATACTATGAAGACAAAAAAAATAAATAAATAAAAGAATAAGACAGACCTTTATTGCACTGTTAAAGAACAATCTGCAAGGTATTTTATTAGGTTAAAAAAGGCAAGAAATAGTAATTAGTGTGCAAAAAGGGAAGGGTAATATCAATGAATATTTGTGCCTAAAACATCTTTGGAAAAATGTATGAGAAACCAGTAGGCTTCAAAGAGAGGCCAGGAATAAGAGGGAAGTTTTTTCACTGTTACTTTGTTGTACCTTTTGAATTTTGAGCATGCAAATATACCACTTCAAAAAAGTTAAAGTCTTTTTCTGTTGTTTGTTTAATTTGCCTTGACCCAAATTTCTCTAAGTTCAAATGATATTTAAAATGTTTGGTACTGTAAGCCTGAATCCAGTGTGATATGATTATTCTCCAATATTTGGCAACTCTCTTTTCTTTTAGGAGAAGATACTATAGTTTATCTTTTTATAATGTAAATGATATATTACTACCTAATAAAACAAAAGATGTTCAGTTTGTTGAATGTATTTCCCCTTTCAATACAATTAATTCAAATGGATAATTTTATAACACATGCTTCCACAAAGGGAAATGCAAGAGAAAAATTTAAAAGACTCATCTGAATTATTACCAATGAAACTTTGCTTTGATAAAATCTTTAACAAATCCTATTCAAACCCTACAAAGGTATACAGGTAAATTATGGGTAATATTAAAACTTGAAAGCAAATTTTTCTGAAATGTGTTTTTTATTAATTTTATTTCTAAGAATTCCCAATGCTAACAATATACCATTTTTTCCTCCAAAATAAAATTAATTTCGATCCACAATTTGTATGTGGGGGTGTGTGTGACAGAGTCTCACTCTGTGCCCTGGGCAGAGTGCCACGGCGTCACAGCAACCTCAAATTCTTGGACTTAAGCCTTCCCCTTGCCTCAGCCTCCTCAGTAACTGGGATTACAGGTGCCCCCAACAATGCTCAGCTAATTTTTTTCTATTTTTAGTAGAGATGGGGGTCTCGCTGTTGCTCAGACTGGTCTCAAACACCTGAGCTAACGCAATCCACCCGTCTCAGCCTCCAAGAAAGCTAGGATTACAGGAGTGAGCCACTGCGCCCAGCCCTAAATCCACAATATTTAAGAAATATTAAAAAATTAGTTATTCAGTATAAAACTCAAGCAGGAGGGAAAATAAAAGTTGGTAAGCTTGCCATAGCTTGATAATACTGAATCAAAACAAAATCCATGGTGAGATTTGTTTAGAAAAATTAAGACAACATATTGTCTTTATGCTTTGTCTTGTCGTATTTTCTTTGGACTTTGCATTTCACAGCCAGCATAGTTAAGATTTCTTTTTCAAATGCAGTTTGGTTACTTACAATGTAATGTTCCTGTGCACAGTGACGCCTCATCAGTCCAGGTTTGGGGCTCATCAGACTCCCTAAGAAGAGGAGGCTGGGTGCGAGCCTCACCTGGATGTCTAGGGAGGCCTCCCTGAGGGAATGACGTTGGGAATGAAAACCAGAAGCGTGCTAGAGGAAGCATCAAAGCGCTAATGTTTTAGGCAAAGAAAACATGTGAGATGACTCAGTAGTGAGGAAAAGCTTTAGGAAGTGGAGTATGAGTGCGACTGGACCAGAGAGAGTGATGTGCCACACACCCCACGACAAGACAAGGTGGTCAGAGCACCGAGTACAGCACCCAGCTCCTACCCACCCCACCCCCACAGCCATGGGGTGCTGGGGAGACAGCTGGGCAGGCAAGGGACAGGGGATATGTGAACGTGGAGAGCAATACAAAGTAAAAGACAGGTTTCAAGTAGAGGAGTGATGGGATCAGACCTGCACTTTAGAAAGATTTCTCTGGCAGTGTGAGAGCAACACCTGCAGAAAATAAAAATTAGAAAATGTCAAAAGGCAGCTGCTTAATTTGACAGTGACAGTGTAGAGGCAGTTGGAGATGGAGAGATGAAAGACAGGGAAATGGGTTAGGAAGCAGCCATAATCGTCCCTGCACGGTGACGAGGGCGGCAGCAGTGGGGTAGGGACAGAGGCAGGGCTGGCCAGCCCCGCACCGCCCTCTCCGTCCTTTTCTGGCTTTCTCACTGGAGTTCACTGAGGCGGACACCAGTAGGTCATCTTCCCCACAGCTCTTTGTCGGTGGCTGTCATGGGGATTTGCCCTCGTGTGTGTGTTGGGCTCACGCTTACCTCTTTGTTTCCTTTCCAAAGCAGGAGGCAGATACTGTTGCTAAGGTCAGAGACTGAATACCTGAGCCTGGACCAACGAAAACTGCGCTGGGCCACTGTCCACCTGGAAGCGCTTCCTAGCACTGGTTAAGTTTTGAACAAAACCTCAGGACAAAAAGCTACCAATAAACACACCTCTCTTTGTTCCATTTGATGTCATTTTAGAGGATTCCTAGTCACGAGAGTAGGAGCTTTGAGACATGATTAGAAATGGCCTGTGTGAAGCTATAAAGCCGTGTTACCGTTGAGGATGGACTTTGCACCAAGGACTTGACACCTATTGTCTCTCATGCAAGAGAACGGCAGGTATGTTTCCCCTCCATTTACAAACAGAGAAACCGAGGGTCCTACGGGTGAAGATTCTCACTGCAAGGGGGTAATCAGGGTTGATCCAGGACTCGTTCCAGCCCAGGGTCATCTGCTCCTCCCACGCCACCCTCCGCTTCCATCCTCCTTCCTTCTCTTCCCCACTCCTCTCCTGCCAAGTTTGTTCTGGCACCTTCATCTCACCTTCCTAAAAAGGTGGACTGATGTGGGAAATACAAGACCAGCATTGAGATGGCAGCTCTGATAGAGACCAACTTACTGACCTGAGACAAGTCACTTTCTCTGTTCTCTGCCCTCCCCTCTGTGCAGTGAGAGAGTTTATTCAGTGATTTGCAAGACCTCCCGAGGTTTTAGGACCCAGACTATTACATGTTACAGAAAACGGATGGAATGGTGCTTGCTGCCACAGACCCTTCTCTGCCATCCTTGCACATACACCGTGCCTCTCCTCCCTCCGACTCTCACAGGCACTCTCCAGGGAGGCCCCCCAATCTTACCAAGTTTCCCACGTCAGTACTCTCTCCTGTTCCCTGCCCATCCAGCTATCCATAGAGATTTGCTGTGTTTCCCAAATCTTCAGTTCTACCCTCTCCCCCGACTCTCAGCAGACGGCCTGCGCTCCTCTTCAGAGAATAAGAACTCTTTCAACTTCCAGCTAAAATACCTGTTCATCTGCTTCTGTCCTTACATTTCTCTTTTTTCCTCCCATCACTTTGGAACTGAAGTCCTTCCTCTTTCCTCCTATTTCCTTCTCTATCCTCTGTATCTCATCCCTGCCAGCATTCTTGGGGACAGCTATCCATCAGTCAACCCCTTTCCTATTGCATCTTCAAACTTTCCCTTTCTCCCTCTCATTGATATTTAATAACTCAAGACTCTCCCATCTTAAAAAAAAAAAAAAAAGAACAAGAACAAGAAGGAAGGAAGCAAAGAAAAAAGAAAGAGAGAAAGGGAGAGAGAAAGAAAGAAAGAAATTAAGGAATAAAGAAAGAGACAATAAATACAGCAAGAGAAAAAGAAAAATCAAGCCTTTACCTTCCAAGGCACTCATAATCTAGATTCCCCTTCTATCTTCCTGGCTACTCCCTCTTAGTTACCTTTGTTGTTTGGTTTAAAAACAAAGGCAAAACATGCTTATTGTAACAATTATAATAGCATTTACCAGGCCTTTAAATCTGGGTATTCCCCCTGGGTCCCATCCTCTGACCTTGCCCTCTCTTACCCACGTTCCCTGAATAATGCATTGTTAAACCTAAAATAGTCAAATCTTCCCTTGAATCCAATCAACCCCCAAATTCTATTCCTTCAACCACTCTCTCCTATCCCTTGAATCTGTCCTTGTATCTCCATTTTCACTACCCCTGGCACAGTTCAGGTCATCATCAGCTGTGTGTTCAGGGGCTATAGCAGCAACCTAATCATTCTCCTCGCCTCCAACTAGACTCCTCCTATATTCTTTGCACGACAACCCTTCCACCTTTAACTATCACAACAATCTGTGAGATCGGGCAGCTCCTGTGGCTCATTGAGTAGGGCGCCGGCCCCATATACCGAAGGTGGCGGGTTCAAACCCGGCCTCAGCCAAACTGCAAAACAGAAAAATAGCCGGGTGTTGTGGTGGGCGCCTGTAGTCCCAGCTACTCGGGAGGCTGAGGCAAGAGAATTGCCTAAGCCCAGGAGTTGGAGGTTGCTGTGAGCTGTGTGGCGCCACAGCACTCTACTGAGGGCGAAAAAGTGAGACTCTGTCTCTACAAAAAAAAACAAAAAACAACAATCTGTGAGATCTAAGAATGCATATGCTGGCATGAGTGGCATTTGTAGAAAGTCACAACATCTAGAAAATATTAGGTTATAGTGGTAGTAGGATTTATTTATTTATTATTTTTATTTATTTATTTATTGTTTTGAGGCAGAAGCAGTGCTATGGCATCAGCCTAGCTCACAGCAACCTCAAACTTTTGGGCTCAAGCAATCCCCTTGCCTCAGCCTCTGAATAGATGGGACTACAGGGGCCCACCACAATGCCAGGCTAGTTTTTCTATTTTTAGTAGAGACAGTGTCTTGCTTTTGCTCTGGCTGGTCCCAAACTTCTGAGCTCAGACTATTCATCCACCTTAGCCTTCCCAGAGTGCTGGGATTACAGGTGTGAGCCACTGTGCCCAGCTCGTGCTAGGATTTAAATGTGTCCCCCAACATTTATTTGTTGGAAACTGAATCCCCAATGTGACAGTGATGGGAGGTGGGATCTAATGGGAAGTGTTTAGGAAGACATGGAAAGTGTGATGACCCAGCAAAAAGGCCCTCACTAAATACTAGTACCTTGATCTTGAACTTCCCAGCCTCCAGAACCGTGAGCCAGTAATTTCTATTCATTACAAATTACCCCATCTCAGGTATTCTGTTATAGCAGCATAAAAGGACTAAGACAAGTGGTGAGCATTGGGAATTTTTTCTATGCCCTCAATCCTAAAACACTGGGTTAGAAAAGTTAGCTGGGCTTCATTTTGCCAAGTATCAGTTTAAGAAGGGCAGGGGTCAGTTTCCTCATCTGGCAAATAAGGGGATGAATGAGGCCAGTGCCTTGCTGAGTACACCCAAACCCTCAGTTTCTGATTCAGTAGAACTGGGTAGAACTGGAGAATTTGCATTTCTAACAAGCTCCCAGGTGATGGCCATGTAAGGCCCACAGACCACACCTAGAGCAGCACTGTATATTAGTCTGTTCAGGCTGCTATCACAGAATACCATAAACTGGCCGGGCTGATAAACAACAAGAATTTTATTTCTCAAAGATCTGGAAGCTAGGAAGTCCAAAATCAAGGCACCAAGAGGAGTAGGTTCAGGGTCTGGTAAGGGTCCACTTCACTTCCTTGTTTAGAGCTGGTTTCCTTCTTGCTACAGAATCTCACATGGTGGAATGAGCAAGAGATCTCCCTGGGGTCTCTTTTACAGGGAACTAAGCTCACTCCTGAGGGCTGTTCCTTCATGACCTAAAAACCTCCTAAAAGACCAACCTTTGCAATGGGGATTAGGTTGGAGTATAGGAATTTGGGGGGACACGACATTCAGACCATAGCAACTGGACTAGTTGAGATCTACAATTGTAGTTTTTTTTTTTTTTTTTAGAGACAGAGTCTCACTTTATTGCCCTCAGTAGAGTGTGGTGGCATCACACAGCTCACAGCAACCTCCAACTCCTGGGCTTAGGCGATTCTCTTGCCTCAGCCTCCTGAGTAGCTGGGACTACAGGTGCCTGCCACAACGCCTGGTTATTTTTCTGGGTTTTTTTGCAGTTCGGCCAAGGCCAGGCTTGAACCCGCCACCTTTGGTACATGGGGCCCGCGCCCTACTCTATGAGCCACAGGCGCCGCCCTACAATGGTAGTTTCTTCACCTGTGCTATCTAGTATGCTACCCTCTAGCTATGCAGATATTTAAATTAAAAATTAAATTAAAATTCAGTTCCTCAGACACACTAGCCATATTTTAAGTGCTTAATGGCTCAGGATGGCCAGAACATTTCCGTCATTACAGAAAGATCTGTTAGATGTGGCTATTTCCTCACAGACTGCTAGAGGGGACATTTTAAAGTAGAAAAGTAGTAGAAACGTTCTCTGACTGATAAGGCCTTTCCACGTTGCTCAGGCAGACCTGTGCACTTGACCTATATTTTAGCCCTAATTGTAAAGTCCCAAAGCCCGCACTCCAGTCTGCCCTGGCACCATGCTGCCCCAAGAAGCACACACAAAAGCAGGACCAGAAATGGAAATAGTAGAATTTCTGTGCTGGGGACTATAACTTTGTACCAGTATAGGACGAAGGTGGACAAGCAATGAATTTGTTGGCTGAAGTCCCATGTTTGAGTCCTGTATGGCCTTGAATAAATCACTTAACCTCTCTGAGGCACGGGACCCCCACTTATAAAATATTCCTGAAACATCTATCTTACAGGATATGTGTGAAAAAGCACATGTAATTCCCACCAAATTCAGTATTATGTTTTTCTTCCTTCTCTCTGCTGTTCTAGTGAGTTGAACATATTCTAATTTAGTACATATGCTTTCTGGTTATGTGTCTCCACCTGGATTCAAGCCCTTGGAACATAAGGTAAGGCCCCATCAGATACAGTTCTCTCCTCAGCACCTGTCCTGCTGTGAGACACATGATAGATGCTCAAAAACATGCCAATGATGAAGTCTCAGGGTAAAGCCAGGTAACAGGTGCAGCGAGTGTCTGAGGCTTGTGCTATTGCCCTGACATTTCCCCGTCTTGTGCTCATGCTGTTTCTTTCTTTCGTTTGCACTGCCTGCCACCTGATCCACAACCTGTCTTCACTTGCCTGACCCTATCTTGCATTGTGGAGAAACTAGTCACCTTTCAAGAATCTCCCAAGGATCTGAGTATCAAATTAATTGATCTAAGCTGTGGAGTCAAATCCTGTTTCTACCATTGTCTCCCTAGAACCTTGGATAATTTTCGTAAGCTTGCTGATCTTCATTTTCCAGATCTGTAAATTGGGCAGAAAAATACCTTTCTTTCAGTTTCGATATGAGATTTACATAAGCAAATGTATGCAGAATGCCAGATATATAGCAGATGCTGAATGAATGTCTTTAAAACAGCTGTGTCAGGGCTGAATGCGGTGGCTCCCACCCATAATCCTAGCACTCTGGGAGGCAAAGGGGGAAGGATCCCTTTTGCTCAGAAGTTTGAGACCACTGTGAGCAAGAGCAAAACCGTCTCTCTACTTAAAAAAAAAAAAAGAAAGAAAGAAACATTAGCTCAGCATGTGGTGGGTGCCTGTAGTGCCACCTCCTTAAGAAGCAGAGGCAGGAAGATTGCTTGAACCCAGGAGTTTGAGGTTGCTGTGAGATAAGCTGACGCTCTAGCCTGGGCATCAGAGTGAGATTTTATCTCAAAAACAGAAACAAAGGCTGGGCGTGGTGGCCTTACTCATGCACTCTGGGAGGCCAATGGGGGTAGATTGCTTGAGCTCAGGAGTTTAAGACCAGCCTGAAAAAGAGTAAGATTCTGTCTCTAAAAAAAATAGCCAGGCATTGTGGCAGGCGACCCTGTCTCTAAAACAAATAACTGGGCATTGTGGTGGGGGCCTGTAATCCCAGCTATAAGGGAGGCTATGGCAAGAGAATCATTTTGAGTCAAAGAGGTTGATGTTACTGTAAGTTATGATGCCACAGCACTCTACTGAGGGTGACAAAGTGAGACTCTATCTCAAAAAAAAAAAAAAATCCCTAATCATCAGAGAAATAGAAATCAAAACCACCCTGAGATATCACCTAACCCCACTGAGAATGGCCCACATCACAAAGTTTCAAAGCTGCAGATGCTGACTTGGATGTGGAGAAAAGGGAACACTCTTACACTGCTGGTGGGACTGCGAACTAATACAACCTTTTTGGAAGGAAGTATGGAGAATCCTCAAAGAACTCAAATTAGACCTCCCATTTGATCCTGCAATTCCATTTCTGGGCATCTACACAGAAGGAAAAAGAATCCTTTTATCATAAGGACACTTGCACT
>CAUYRH010132798.1:0-26192 GCA_963574655.1 Perodicticus potto
GAATGTTTATTGCAGCCCAATTCATAATTGCTAAGTCATGGAAGAAGCCCAAGTGCCCATCAACTCATGAATGGATTAATAAATTGTGGTACATGTACACCATGGAATATTATGCAGCCTTAAAGAAAGATGGAGACTTTACCTCTTTCGTGTTTACATGGATGGAACTGGAACATATTCTTCTTAGCAAAGTATCTCAAGAATGGAAGAAAAAGTATCCAATGTACTCAGCCCAACTGTGAAACCAATTTTTAGCTTTTACATGAAGGCTATAACCCAATTATAGCCCAAGAAGAGGGGGAAAGGAGAGAGGGAGGGGAGGGGGGAGGATGAGGGGAGGAAGAGTAATCCGTGGGACAACACCTACGGTGCATCTTACAAGGGTACATGTTAAATTTACTAAATGTAGAATATAAATGTCTTAACACAATAACTAAGAAAATGCCGTGAAGGCTATGTTAACCAGTTTGATGAAAATATTTCAAATTGTATATAAAACCAGCACATTGTACCCCACAATTGCATTAATGTACACAGCTGTGATTTAATTAAAAAAACAACAAAACAAGTGTCTTCTCCCAGTTTTATTGTATCTTTTTACTTTCTTTTACTGTCTTTTTTCCTCTTGATGTCTTATGATAAACAGTTCTTAATTTCAATCCAGTCAAATGTATATTTGCCATTTAAATTTATGGTAATTTGTCTGCTTTTAAGAATTTTTTTCCTTCCTCTGAGATTATAAAGGGAGTCTGCTTTAGTTTTCTATAAAATAATGGTTTTGCCTTTCACGTTTAAGATTTTAACCTACGTAGAGTCTTTTTTGCTCTGATGAAAAATAAGACTCAATTTTCATTGTTTCCGTGTGGATAATCATTTGACAGGGCTGCATTTACTGAAAAGGGCATTTTTTTTCTGTTGATTTGCAAAGCTCGCTCTACCATACTCACATTTTTACAGACATCACAGTGTGTTCCTGGGCTTCATATTTTGTTCTATTTGGTGATTTTTCTTGTGCAATATGTTTCAGTCCTATTTGCTATGGATTTTATTGTCTCGACATTCAGTAGGGCAACTCCTCTGCCTGGTTCCTATGTTTTGTAATTTTGTTTATTCTCCATTTTAGAATCATCTTACCAAGTTCCATCAAAAGGAGCCAAACAAAAAACAAATAACTGTTGCAATTTTGGTTGGAATCATTGAATCTGTGGATTATAAAGGGGGGGTGATGAGAACTGATATGCTTATGTTATTAAATATACCAGTTAATGGACATGACGTGTGGTCATTTACAGTAGTTTCATTTACTTTGGTTTGCTTTAACATCTCTCAATCATGTTTTAAATTGTTTTCGTAAAGTTCTCTCCACATCTTTTGTTAGACTGATTTCTACAGTTTGCATGTTGATGGTTTAAAATGGCAATTTCATTATATTTTATATTTGTTACTGAAGTATAGACACACAGTTGGTTTTTCTATTGATTTTGTACCAATCACCCTGTTTCAAATCTCTTGTTAATTATAAAAATGTATCAGTAAGTTCTTTTGAGTTCTCTGTGTAGCCAATAACATCATTTGCAAATAATGAAGTTTTTGGTCTGTTTTAGAATCCTGAAATCCTTGTAAATTTTATTCCTTTTTGGGACATCCTGGGTCAGCTAAGTCCTCTAATACAAAGTTGAATAAAATGAAATGTAATGGTGATCACAGGGTTTAACAGCATTTAAACAAAGAAACTCAATCAGCCTGTGGGAGGAACTCAGAGGAATACAGACAACTGAGCCTAACAGTAATACAAATACTGAAAAGGGTGGGGGAGAGGGACTAACCTAGTTAGTACCTTTCAGAAGCACTCTTAAAATACTCTGCAGATCAGCTTTGCAGATCTGATCCTGTTTACAATTTCTCTGTTCTTCCCCAATGTCTGCTTTCTTTCTTTCTTTTTTTTTTTAAGAGACGGAGTCTCACTTTAACGCCCTCAGTAGAGTGCTGTGGCATCACAGCTTACAGCAACCTCCAAATCCTGGGCTTAGGCGATTCTCTTGCCTCAGCCTCCCGAGTAGCTGAGACTACAGGTCCCCACCACAACACCTGGCTATTTTTTGTTGCAGTTTGGCCGGGGCCGGGTTCCAACCCTGCACCCTTGGTATATGGGGCCAGCGCCCTACTCACTGAACCACAGGTGCCACCTTCCAATGTCTGTTTTCATATGTGAACGCATTTACACATTGTGATGAGCTCATATTTTTCAGACCTTTATCTGTGGATGTTCTTTGAAGACTGGGTTGAAGGTAAACTCTTTCTTTTCTTTCTTTCTTTCTTTCTTTCTTTCTTTCTTTCTTTCTTTCTTTCTTTCTTTCTTTCTTTCTTTCTTTCTTTCTTTCCTTTCTTTCTTTCTTTCTTTCTTTCTCTCTCTCTCTCTCTCTCTTTCTCTCTCTCTCTCTCTCTCCCTCCCTCCCTCCCTCCCTCCCTCCTTCCTTCCTTCCTTCTTTCTTTCTTTCTTCCTTTCTTCCTTCCTTCCTTTCTCCCTCCCTCCCTTCCTCCCTCCCTCCCTCCTTCCTTCCTTCCTTCTTTCTTTCTTTCTTTTTCTTCCTTCCTTCTTTCCTTCCTTTTTTTTTTTTTTTTGGAGACAGAGTCTCACTTTGTCACTATGGATACTTGGGTAGAGTGCTGTGGCGTCATAGCTCACAGCAACCTCAAACTCTTGGGCTCAACCAACCTCTTGCCTCAGCCTCCCCAGTACCTGGGATTACAGGCACCCACCACAACAGGCTATTTTTAGAGATGGGGGTCTCACTCTTGCTCAGGCTGGTCTCAAACCCCTGAGCTCACGTGATTGGCCCGCCTCGGTCTTCCAAAGAGTTCCTATTTCTATCTGCCAGTTGACTTGGTTCCTTCTCAATCCTGGGTTAGCTTAATTTGGGTCACTTGAGCTTAAGTTCCTGGCTCAAGGTCTGTTGAACCAACCACCCTAAGAGTCTGAATTCAGACTACAAACGGAGGTCTAGCTTGTGGTTATGCCCCATGGGTGTGGACCAAGGTTTGCTGGGATGGTGAAGGGAGGGAAAGAAGGATATATTTCTTGCTCACTTTACGCTGAAGATTGAAACTTTCACGGAGGCAGATTTAGGCAGGAGGCAGAAAGGTGGTTTATCCTCGTACCCCTCCACCTCTCTTCCAGGAAAAGTTCTGGGCTTTCACTTCTGTACTCATAAGGCTGCACACACGCACACACACACGTGCTCACAGGCACACATGAGGAAGGGCTCTGCCCTCAATGCAAACGCCGACCTCCCGGCTCTGCTATCTCCCTGGCCCCCCGTTTCCATTTCGCCTTTGGCTCAGCTTCCCTCTACACTTGCCAGCTCAGCAATACAATTTAAAACACATATTTCTATATATGAGACAGAGCATGTAGCTGTTCTTGGCAGAAAGATGGGTGCCCCGCTGGCTCTAGCAATACTAATAAAACCCAATTTGTGTTGAAGACTTATTTCTGGCCCGTGCTTCATGGGTTATCTACCTGACAACAGCCCCATGGGACGGGGATGATTAGTTCTGCTATTTTATATAACTAGTTTATAAGTACCTGTACTGAAGGGCCCTGTTGTAATATACTGTAACGGTAAAATAAGACTGGATGGTGTGCCTCTGGGACACACTGAAGGCTTCTTGGACATATTGAGCTTTCTCTGTATGGAATTATAAATAGAACCCATTTCAGCACAAGGAGGGTAGCTTAAAGAAGAGTTAAAATACTGCCTGAGTATTGCCTCTGAATATTTGATGCTAAATATTAACTTGTCAAAACAATAATTATTCTTCCCTATACCAAAAGAAGGCATTTCCGATACAAGTAACAGAAAGCAAATCTCACCTTAGAGCGGTGTTTTCCAATCTTTTTTTATCTCCTGGCACACTTGAACCTATAGTTAAACTTCCAAAGCCCACTTGAATTCGGTTGATCAAAAAACGGAGTTAAAAAAATAATATACTTACTGTTCTTTGAGCTTCTTTTGAAAATGGTTTAATTAACAATCCTTAAAAATTTTCATGGCACACCTAACAAGATTCCCTCATGGCATGCCAGTGTGCTGTGGAACACTGGTTGAAAATCACAGCCTTAGAAGAAGACCAAAAGCCGGGCACAGAGGCTCATGCCTGTAATTCCAGCACTCTGGGAGGCCAAGGTAGGTGGATTGCTTGAGCTCATGAGTTCGAGGCCAGCCTGAGCAAAAGTGAGACCCTGTCTCCACTAAAAATAGAAAAACTGAGGCAGGATCACTTGAGCCCGAGTTGGAGGTTGCTGTGAGCTATGATGCCACAGCACTCTACCCAGGGCGAAAGAATTAGAATATATATAAAAAAAAAAAAAAAAAAAAAAAAAGGAGACCAAGACCCTTACACAATTGTCATTTCAAAAGGCCTTTGGAGGACTATTTTTTTAAACAGGAAAAGTGTCTGCTCACTTATGACCCTAGCAAAGTGGAAGATTCAGCCTGAAAATTGTCCCAGCTATTGTTGGTCTGGTTAAGATTCGACAGAAAGCCCACCATAAATATTTCTGCTTCATCATATTCGGGATACTAGATTGCTCTTCTTTAAAAATTAATTTGTCACATCAACCATAACCCTGAAAAACAAAACAAAAGCAAACAAACAAACATATCTTTGAGAATTCTATAAAATATCAGGAGTAAAGAATCTTTTCAGCACAGTATTGAACTCTGTTGTAGGCACAGCATACGGTTATCTTTGTGCAGGGAAGCTCTCCGTACATCCTCATTCTAAGACCACAAATTTCAAGCAAAACATAACACACTGGCTCTGTTGACTATTTTTTGTGACATTCTGAGTCCAGCTATGATTTGACAAATGTTTAGGCATTGCAAATAGATTTCTTATAAAACTCTAAGGATTTAAACATTGTCAAAAACTTCGTTGGGATAAAGCCATTCTTATCAGAACTGTGCCAGAGGGCAAAAGCTGCCTTACTTTTCTGGCAGGCATTTTTATGTAGTGGAAGTTGTGTTTACTATGCACACTTGGGCAGTGCAATGCACATTTCTGTGAGCTTAACCTTTGTGATATAGCCATCCTGTGTTGGGATAAATATGTCTTGGCTCAAGGATAAAACATTTTTTACTTCCATCTCTCTTTTGTTTTAACTCATGTCACTGTTACAGTCAACATCACAGAGACTCGCTTTCTTATGAAGAAAAATAACTCATCCGTGGAATTTATCAGGGGAGACAAAAAGCTCTCATGTGATTGTACCCACTCACGTGTGAAGTTGGAAAGCAAATGATCTAAGTCCATAATCTTCAGTGGGGTTCTTTCCTATATTACTTGCATTTGAGCAGAATCCCTTATGACTATAACTAAAGAGCCCATTCCCTTTATAAAGACGTAGCGTGCTAGCACTTTGAAGAGAGTAAGCTTCAAGGGCTTGGCTTCAATGCCGATCTCATTAGCAAGTCAAGTGGAGTTTAATCTTGAGGTCATTTGAAACCTTTGGAATGACTTAACTTCACATATTTAGCTTCTGCATATGGTATATTTTTGGTTATTTATTGTATGATGGGATGGAGTTGCCTAAAATCCTTCCAGGAATAAGTCAGAGTATAATTATACACATGCACACAAAAATAGTTACGTGATAGGTTGTATCTCAGTCTAGAAAGGTGGAAGACTTGATAAAGTGCAATGAAAGGAATATTTGTTTCAATTAGAACTCTTAAATTTGGATAAGAAGAACTTCTGATTTTTTTTGTTGGTATTGGTACACAGAGGTCATTTTTTCTTTAAATCTTTGATGACTTTGGCATTTAAAAAGTAAGTGTACAAAATAGTATGCAAAATCTGGGTAGTGATGTATGCTACCCTTGATTCATAAAGAGGGTGATACTAGATCATCAATAGGGCAAATTCTGGAAGGTGCTTTCTCAGGAACAGGGAGGATTTTGTTCTGAATCACCCCAATCCTTTACTCCTGTTGTGACCATTTGATAGATGAGCAGTTGGAATTTGAGGCTATTAGCTATTGTCACATGTTTTATATTTTTTCCAAAGAGACAATATTGGGTAAAATCAAAATAGTTATTTTGATCCTGAAATAATTGTTCATCTCCATCAAGGAAAAGATTTTATATATATATGTATTTTTTTTTTTTTTTTCATTTTTTGGTCGAGGCTGGGTTTGAACCCACCACCTCTGGCATATGGGGCCAGCACCCTACTCCTTTGAGCCACAGGCACTGCCCAAGGAAAAGATTTTAAAGATACAAATTATACCATAAGTTATAACCCTAACATTGACCAACTTACAACCGTATGATATTTCTTTTTTTTTTCCAGATTAATATGAGGGTATAAATGTTTAAGTCACATCGTTTTCAGTTCTAAGGTGAAGTTCAAGTTGTAATTGAGCCCTTCACCCAGAGGGGGCGTGCTGAACACCTGCACACTGTGCACATTAGGTGAGACCCTGCCAATTGCCCTCCTTCTCCCCCTCCCCCTTGCTAGACCATACTTGTGTTCTTTCTTTGTGTGGGTGTATAGTTGTTTATATATTGGTTTCATGTAGTATTGAGTTCATGAAGAATGAACGCATGAAGAATGTACATCTTTTGTGTTTACCTGGATGGAGATGGTATCTCTTAAAAAGGAGAAGAGGAGGAGATGCAGAAGGGGCAAGGGAAAGAGGTGGAGAAAGAAGAAGGCGATTGGCTGTTGGAGGCAGACTCTCTCCTGTGGACAGGGATGCTCATGTGTAAAGGTATTGACGCCACAGAGTTGCTGTGGCAGAAGCCCCTGTTGCCTGTAATGCATCCATTGGCTCTTGCTCCTTTTCGTCAGTAGGTCCCAATTTATAGCTGGGCTGGTTGCCATGTAACTACGAGATTATTTTTTCACTCCTCCCTTGCTGCAATGAGATATAAGGAGATCTGTCTTGCAGGGCTCCTATACACCTTGCCCCTTGAGGTCAAGGTCAACTCCCAGAACTTAGTGGCACCAGGATTTCTGATGTTTCCACATCCATATTCCTGATGTCAAGGGGCTGCTAATCCAAACCCGAGGCTGCTGATTTGCAGATTTATTTCAAATGAGAAGAAAAGAAACTTTCATGTCAGGTTATTTATTTATTCGTTTTCTAAGATGGGGTCTTGCTATGTTGCCCAGCTAGAATAAAATCCTTGAGCTCAAGTGATCCTCAGACCTCAGAAACTAGAGTAGCTGGGACTACAGGTACTGCCTATATCCTAATAGTTACAGCTGCTTAGCTCTCTGAATATTGCAGAATCCTTTCACATTTATTATTTCTCTATAAATGAAAAGTAAACCTATGATATAAGCAGAGGAGGTATTTTTACATCGGTTTTTATAGAGGAGGAAGTGGAAGCTAAAAATAACATAAATATCTTGCCTGAGATCAGAAGGCTGTTTAGGAAAGAAGCAAGTCCAGAATTCATGCCCTCCAGTCTTAGTCTTACTTTCCATGAGTTCTCTGTGGTCTGTTGAATTAGCTTTTGTACTAATTCATTCTACAAACAGTAATTAATGTTCGTTGGCCATTTACTAAGTGTTAGGTGTTACTCTAAATTACTTAGCTGTGTTAATTCAATTAAGCTTCGCATTTGAATGGGGTAGATACTATTAATTATCCCTACTTACAAATAGGGGAATGGAAACTTAGGATATTTTACTTAAGATGACCTGGTGATTAATAGCAAGGCGGTGACCTGAACACAGGAAGACTGGTTTCAAAATAGGAGAACTTCTCCTGGGTCCTCTGGGCAATGAAGGAAAATGCATCATGGTTGACCAACTGTGGAATTTCTGCAGAAGGAAAACCAAACGTGCACAGTATCATAATGCCAAGTATTGAGGGTATTCATGTGTGAGAACATCCTCAGTCAGTCCCAAGGAAGGAAGGGGAGTTTTATAATATCGTGTTAATCATTCCGTTGCATGAGATAAGAGAGGAAAGCATCACTCTAAGTTAAATCATCTCTTCTCCTCCCCAGTCAAATGATAGTTTCATCTGTATGAGTTAATGAAGTTTTTAGGGCAAGTAGGTAGTAACCTAGAATATTTGAAGACTGTGAAGATATTTATATTCCTGAGTTACATATCCGGAGAAGACTGAGTTGTAAAAGTATAAACCACATATGAATGGAGTTATAAACTGTGGTCTATGTGTACAATGGAATATTACTCAGCCATAAAAAGATGGAGATTTTGTAACTTTTGTGAAAACCTAGACCGATTTGGAGAACATTCTCTTAAGTAAAGTATCACAAGAATGGAAAAATAAGCATCATAGATACTTCGTGCTAAATTGAAAACAGTAGATTAACAACTACAGGCTCACAGGGAAGAAAAAATTAAATTAAGCAGCGGTGGGGTTCAGTAAGTTCCCCCCCAAGGAGGATGATGCGTGGTGTATGGCACATTTCCTGGGTAAAGGACACAGCTAAGAGTCGGCCTTTAACCTTACAAATGCACACGCTATCATGTAATTGTATGTACCCTCATATTAATCTGAAACTTTAAAAAAATATATTTTGTATTTAAAAGAAAAAGAGGTTCAGTGCCCATAGCACAGTAGTTATGGCACCAGCCACATCTGAGGCAGGTGGGTTTGAACCCGGCACAGGCCAGCTAAACAGAAATGACAATTGCAACAAAAAATAGCCGGGCATTGTGGTGGGCGCCTGTAGTCCCAGCTACTTGGGAGGCTGAGGCAACAGAATCACTAAGCCCAAGAGTTTGAGGTTGCTGTGAGCTGTGACGCCATGGCACTCTACTGAGGGCAACATAGTGAGAGTCTGTCTCAAAAAAAAAAAAAAAATAAGTGTGACATTAGCAATCTGGGAGGCCAAGGTGGGAAGATTACTTGAGGTCAGGAGTTTCAGACCAGCCTTGGTAAGAGCAAGACCTTGTCTCTACAAAAAAGAAAAGAAGAAAAGAGGAGAGGAGAGAAGGGGAGAGGGGAGGGGAGGGGAGGAGAGAAGAGAAAAAGTGAAAAATCAGCCAGTGTTGTGGCGGGTGCCTGTGGCCTCAGCTACTCAGGAGGCTGAGGCAGGAGGATTGCCTGAGCCTAGGAGTTTGAGGTTGCTGTGAGCTGTGATGATGCCACTGTACTCCAGCCATTGTGACAGAGTGAGACTCAGTTTTTTAAAAAAAAGCGTAGCATTCAATGAAACATACATATGAATATATTATACCTAGTCAATTCCGTAGGTACTCCATAAAAATGGTAGCAATTATCTAATTTAGTCCTGGGATGCTGCACCGGGTAGCATCCATCAGCTGGCATGAGTGATGTCACAGCTGCCGGGACTTCCTCTCCCCTCTGGTAGGGACGCGTCATGCTCCGCTGAAAGTCATTCTCCTTCTCAGGCCCTGTGGTTCCTGTGGAACTGAACAGAGGCCTTTCCTGAGATGAACACGGGGCCCAGAGTTAATCAACAAGAACTGAAGTCAGTGTGAGGGATGGGCAGTTAGGTCACCGCTATTCGGGTCTGTGTAAACGTGCACAGTGATAGAAGCAACCCGAAGGTCAGAGGATGGAACTCATTCCCTTAAAAAAATGAAAGTGGGGCTATTTCAAGGTAACTGAGCATCATGTGGAAATATTGCCGCTATGAGGAATTTGACTGCTGGCATTGTATTGGCCGCAAGGCTTCTGAGATTTGCCATAACATAAAGTTCATGTGTATGGCCAGCTTATTTCTCCCTTATTTATACTGGAAAAGGCTTTACTGGAGGAGGGAAAATCAACTTTTAAAAATCATCTCCAGGAATCCCCAAAGAGCCAAAAGTAGACCTTCCACCTGGTCCCTCAATCCCATTATTAGATATACATCCAGAATTAAAAAATCATTTTACCATAAGGACATATGCACTATAGGAGTTCAGTTTACAATTACAAAGATGTGGAAACGACCCAAGTGCCCTTCAACGCATGGGAGGATTAATCAACTGTGGTATCTGTGCACCGTGGAACACTACCCAGCCATAAAAAGATGGAGACTTTCTATTTTTCATATTTACCTGGAAGGCTTTGGAGAACATTCTACTAAGTAAAGCATCACAAGAATGGGAAGGCAAGTATCCCATGTACTCAACATTAAACTGAAATTAGTAAATTAACAACGACAGGACCACATGAGAGATAAACACAATTAAATTCAAGGAGGGGAGGGCGGAGTGGGTTCGGTAAGTTCCCACCTAACCAGCACAATGTAGGGGTAGATGGCACAGCTCCTGGGTGAAGGGCTCAACTACAACTTGGACTTGACCTTACAAACACAAAGAGGCTCGGAGCAGTGGCTCACACCTGTAATCCCAACACTCTAGGAGGCCGAGGGGGTGGATTGCCTGAGCGCAGGAGTTTGAGACCACCTGAGCTAGAGGAAGACCCCATCCCTAAAAATAGCCAGGTATTGTGGCAGGTGCCTGTAGTCCCAGCTACTCAGGAGGCTGAGGCAAGAGAATCACTTGAGCCCATGAGTTTGAGGTTGCTGTGAGCTATGATGTCATGGCACTCTAGGGGGAGGGGGGCAACAAAGTGGAGACTCTGTCTCAAAAAGAAAAAGAAATGTAATCACAAACAATGTAATTTTAATTATAAACAATGTAATCTAATCTTATGTATCCTTATCTTAATGTCAAATTAAAAAAAAATCATCTCCGGGATACTACCCCCCAAAAGAACCTATGTTTCCAGACAGAATGACAAAGTCGTCATTTATTGGCTATTGGCTTCAAGCTTAGTTACCATGATAGCTAAAACCAGCCACAAGTGGGACAGTGTCCTAATTCTATTATGAGGATGACATGAAGTCATCTACAGTCAGAAAGACTAGCTAAAAAGATTGCTTGCTTGCCTCTCTTCATGGGATGAGATCAAGGTCTCTCAGAGAACTCTTTTGGGAATTTTATGCCGGGACCATCTAAAAAGTTTGGGTGAGTTGCAGCTGTTGCTAGGGAGATGCTCGGGAGAGCCCTCAAAGTTCAGTCTTCTATAGTTGATGGCGAGCGAGTTCTCCCATAAGCTGAAGGCTAAAGCAAGACAGGAATGCAAATCGGCTTGGGGGAAAGAGAAGGGACGGGGCCGCGTTCAGCAGGAACACTGCCTGCGTGGTGGTGACGGGCTTCACCTGGGAGAACGGGAGTCAGCACAGAGCAGAGAGCCAGGAAGGCAGCGATGCAAATCAAAGCTGGTCTTTCAGATTAGCTCAGGAGTAGTCCTTTAAAAAAGAAAAGCAGAGACAAAAGAGAGAGGAGGGTTGGGCACTGATCTTTCAATAAAGAAGGCGATTCCCCTGTCCTAGAACCAGACCGGGAAGCTCTGAGGGTTTGCATACATTGTGAAATCACAGAGCCCAGGGCCACATGGAAGTCTAGGGGCCTGAGAGGTGTTGCCAAGGATTTCTCTTTTTGAAGCCATAGAGGAGTAAAGAAGGAATCATAATGCCGGTCGATTAGAGAGATGGGTACCAGATTCTGACTTGGACCAGAGATTTTTAAGTCGAAATGTGAATACTTCTCCTGGGGGGAGAATAAAAAAATTTCAGATCCCGCAGCTCATGGAATGACTTTAAGAATCCCTTAACAATTTCCTTAAACAATTGCTTTAAAAATAAAACCTAAACTCTTTATCCCGGCCTCCGGGACTGAGCATGAGCTGGCTCTAACCTTTCTCCCACCTCACCTTGACTCGGAGTGGGCAGACCCTGCCGTTAGTCCATTTTTGTTGCTATAACACAAACACCTGAGGCTGGGTAGTTTATAAAGAAAACAGGTTTCTTTCTTTTTCCTGGAGGCTATGCAAGAAGCATGGAGCCAGCATCTGCTTCTGGTGAGGGCTTCTGGGAGCTTCCAACCAGAGCAGAGGCGAAGGGAGAGCAGGAGTATCACACAGAGAAGGAGCCAGCGAGGGAGGCAGAGGCGGCAGAACCCAGTGGACCTCGCCAACCCGTACCGGTTTAACCCCATCCCCGAATTCTTCAGCAATTTATGCATTATTTCACTTTCTCCTGGTTATTTACTGTTTTCTAAAGTCTCCATTTTCAATAAATACTTGATGTTACCAATTAATAAGTGAATGAAACTGGATTTGGGGTTTCTACATATATAGAAACCATGGTCCAACTGTTTTTCTGTGTTCTCAGAATATAGATTTTCTATAAACAGCAAACAGATTTTCCAGATACTCTGGTCCATAAGTCTTGGTGAGCTGGTGCAGGGAGAGCTCGGAGATTATCACTGGGAGGGCACCAGGCCTTTCCGGTGCCCATGACCCAAACGCCTCCCACCAGGCCCCACCTCCAGCACTGGATCAAATTTCAACATGAGACTTGAGACTTGGGACCAACATTCAAAGCTTATCAGATCCCTCTTAGAGCCCTGCTTGTTCCCGAGGTGTGAAAAGAAAGGAAAATCTTAACTCCCTTTAGGGGAAGTTCTGGGTACCTCGCAAGTCAGAGTCATGAAGTGTCTATTTCCCTTTGGAAACCAAAAGATGGCTTTTTTTTTTTTTTTTTGACAGTGTCTCTGTCACCCAGGTTGCACACAGCAACCGCCAGGTCCAGGTAATTAAAAAAAAATTTTTTTTTTTTACAGACATAGGATCTCACTCTGTTGCCCAGGCTGGTCTCAAACTCCTGGCCTCAAACAATCCTCCCCCCTCAGCATCCTAAAATGCTGGGATTATAGATGTGAGCCACAGTATCCAGCAAAAGATGGCATCTTAACACATGTTCTTGAGTTGTTTTTCAGAAACCTCCACCAGATGGAAAACGCAGATAAGGAGAACTGAAGAACTAAATTCTGACCACCAGTCTTGGTTCTGAATTTCTCCCCAAGGGACCCGGTGAGAATTACACTCATCTGAACATTCCTTTCTGCTAATCCAAGAATCTCAGAATGTACCTAGGACCCTGCCCTTTGGGGCCAGACCGATGTCTAACCTTCATGGATTGATTTGCGACTTTGCCTGCCACTTCAGCTTTCCTGGAGTGTATACTGCCTTTAAAACCTTTGCTTGTGAGCCATCAAGGAGTTTGGGTCTTAAGCATTAGCTGTCTGTTGTCCTTGGTTGGTGCCATACAATAAAAATGCTTCTTCCTTCCACTGCAACTCTTGGCTTCAGTGTCTGGTTTTGCTGCACTGGGTAAGCAAACCCCAGTTTGGTTTGGTAACAATCACTTTGCCTTCCCCTGTTCCCTACAGCCTGGAATGGGCCTCACTGTTCAACTAACTACTCCTGTACAACTCTGAGGATAGCCCCCCCTCCCTCCTGCGGGGGTCCCAACTCTCTGCGCCCTGCCTCACTCTCATCCTTGGGTCTGGGCGTGCCACCTCTCCCGGGGGCTTCTCTACCCCCTGCTGAAGTGGCCTTCTGAATTACTTACTCCCTCATCACTGGGCGTCTGTTACAGCCTGTCATTATTTGATTTATTCCTTCATTTGTTTATTTATCTTTAAAAAGATAAATTAGAATTCTTATCCATTCCAATTGTAGGCAAAGGGCAAACTTCTCCTCTACCCTCCAAAGGTTCACTGCAAACTCAACTTACAAAGGCAAATGAATAAGAGAAAAGGCATATGAATGGATTACTGTGTACACAGGGAGAATCACAGAGGGATCCTCCCAGCTCCTTGATAGGGGCAGAAGAAAATGGGGTCTTGGAGCACGGCCCTGAACTGGTGACCATTGTAAATCAGGTTACGGGGGCAAGACAGGTGGTCGGAGGGAAAGAAGAGGAGGTCAGACTAGCAAGGTAGGCAGATGAAACCCCCCAGGCAGCCCCTCGAGAGAACAGATGGTGTTTCTTACACACCTTTAAAGGCGACAGACTCTCAGTTGATCTTTCCTAGATCTGGACCAGGGAGAGCCTTCTAGAAAGCCTGGCTGCATGAGTGCAGATTCTCCATAGATGCAACTCCCCCACAAAGTACAGCTTTGCAAGGCCACTTGCTTCTGTTTGCACATTCATTTATACCAAAGCAATGTATTTGCGGGTAAAATATTTTTATAGCCTCCCCAATAGTTATTCCTTCAAGTAGTGTTTATTAAGCCTACCAGGTGCCTAGAACAGCACTCGTTTGCTTAGTGAATGGAACAAAGATGCCCATGCTTGGGGACCTTCCTGGGAAGGAGAGGACAGGGAGGTATGATAAGAAAGGAAGGCTTCCGCCATGTCAGATGGTGACACTTCCTTGGAAATGTAAAGTGGGGGAGGCGAGTACAGGGGCTACCCTTGGAGCCGGCTTTGTGACACCATCTGAATTGAGCGCTCAGCTGGGCATCAAGCACGATGTAGCTATTGAACGAATGTAGGGAAGGAGGGGGAAGAACAAGAAGAAGAAATTACCCAACCTGGGCTCTTCCACATTTCCACCACAGCTCTAACCACGGTCACATCCTAGAGGGGTGTCGAGGGCGGGAAGTGGAAAATCATTGCTTTACCTTACTGTTTTCAAACTCACTCCATGCTTCCTCCTGAATACACCTATTTATGCTAAGTTTCTCTTCTGTAGTACAACGCTTCCTGGATTATATGATAGGATTAGTTGTAAGACTCACTAGACAGTAAATATTCATGTCCAATCTAAGATGCTTTTTTTTTTTCCCTGAGGGAGTTTCTTGCTCTGTCACCCTGGCAGAAGTGCTGTAGCATCATCAGGCATCCACCAGCAGGACTGGTTAATTCGTTCTATATTTTGTCGAGTCAGGGTCTTGAGGTGTTGCCCAGGCTGGTCTTGAACTCCTGGGCTCAAACGATCCTCTCACTTTGGCCTCCCAAAGCACTAAGATTATAAGGATGAGATTTGATTTGAGACATGCTAAAATGGAGGAAAATGTTGATCCTCTAATCAAGAAACTTTAAAGTATATCTTTACCGGTGACCGGCAGAGAAACTGTGATTTTTCATTTGGATTTCAGCCAAAGCACTTGTCTCGTGGTTCACTCTACCAGATTGAATGTTCGTATGTTGCCTGGGGACAGTGAGCGGTCATGATAGAAAAAAGTGCTTAAAAGAGGCAGAGACAGCCTTGGATGTGCCCTGTGAAAACTCCCAGAGTGCTACCAGCAGAGTTTGAAGAATTCCCAAGGCTGTAAAACAGCCCAACAATTGCTAATAGGAAGCCCACTATGACAACCTGAAGTTTTCTTGTAGGGAGGAATTTCAGATCCTAATCTGGGAAAAGGAACTTATACAGGGAGAGACGTTCATTACAGAGAAATTCCAGTGTACTGAAGTAAACTGAGTCACAGAAATAGAAAGATGGACCCCAATTTGATGCAATAATTGATAAATTTATTACACCTGCAGGGGGCTGATACCTCAAAGGCATGCAGCCCTGAATGCTAGGTGAGCAATCTTTTTATACTCTTTTTCTTGCGTGGTCAGCAAAGCAAGCTAGCGCAATACAGAAGCTAATCATAGCAATTAAGGCAGGATCGCAGGGTGGGGGATACATATTGGTTCATAAATCACAAGATGCATCATAAGCTCATTACTTCATGGTTCATACACAGTTCAGGGGTACAGGGGATGGGCATAGGAGTTGGGTAAATTTCTAGAGAACTTGGGACGCGTACCCCTCTCTGCTTATCTCTTATCCCAGAATTTAGCTCCTCCACCCTTGCAGGGGTTGGAGCTGAAATACAGGGTACTTCCCCTTTGAAGGGTAAAGAGTTTGTTAAATTTGTGGGTTGGGAGATTAGTAGCAGAGGTAGGGGGCTTGGTGTAGGGACAGGGGGCTTGGGGCTTGGTGCAGGGACAGGGGGCTTGGTTATTACAGTACTTTGCATTTAAAATGTTCTGTGTGTTTTTAAAACTAATGTGATAATCTCCAGAAATATGTGTGATAAATAAGCCAACAACGATGACTCCCTCCCTGCCATATGCCACCTTAACAGCGAAGCAATTGGTTCCTTCCTGGAATAATCTGCCCTGTCCCTTACCTTTTGCAGTCTGAAACAGACCACAAATGTACCTTACATGACCCTTTGAAAAACCCATTGATTATTGTTCAAGGTCAAAACTCATTATAACAAGCTGTTAAAGAATGCTGCCAGAGATTGCATGTCCTACTATTTGGTTATATTGAATACACTTTTTGTTTGTTCATTTCTTATGGGACCTCTCTTCTAGTCTTGCAAGTGGTTTTGGCTTTTTTTTTTTGTAGAGACAGAGTCTTACTTTATTGCCCTCAGTAGAGTGCCATGGTGTCACAGCTCACAGCAACCTCAACTCCTGGTCTTAGGCAATACTCTTGCCTCAGCCTCCCGAGTAGCTGGGACTACAGGCGCCTGCCACAACGCCCGGCTATTTTTCTGTTTTGCAGTTCAGCCGAGGCCGGGTTTGAAACTGCCACCTTCAGTATATGGGGCCAGCACCCTACTCGATGAGCCACAGGCGCCACCCTGAATACACTTTTTAACATGCCATTGGCATTGGCCTGGGAATCTTTCTTTGTAATGGAATTCAGCTCCTACCTCCCTTATACTTCTTGATCATTCATGCTAAATGGAAAAGACTATTAATTATTCAATTAATCCCCCTCTGTGATAAAATGCTCTTTGGATTCTTATGATGCATTTTAGCTACCTCGTTAGACATAATTAGCCAAATAAATGATAACTCTCTGTTTTCCAGGAACCTTTTATGCACAGACTTAATCTTAAGAATGGATTTCTAGATATAATAGTATTTGCAACGAAACTGCTAATGCCAGAGTCCAGCGGGGCACTGATCACAAGGGACCAGAGATACTCTTCCAAAGACTATAAATACTGAAACGCCACCACCCTTATTTATTCCTAGCCTCAGTCAAGCTTCCATATTCTCCCATCTACCTAATCAATCAATAGAGTTATGATATTTAGGAGGTGGTTATAAATAACCTGTGAGATGTCCAAACACTGTATTCCTGAGTAAATATTTAGCCCGGACAGGACCATACTGGGAGCCTCTTATACACCATCTCATAGTCCTCGCCAGCTGCCTCCCTGAGGGCTACAACTTCTTCTCACAGGTGCAATTTCTCACCAGGGCAGGCCTCTCCCTCCCTGCTGGGGGACTTACTGGAGGCCGCTGCAGGATGTCCATAGGAGCACATTCTCTATTTGTACCAGCCTGATCCAGGGTGTGGGAGGGTCAGGTGAAGTCCAGCCTCCTGTTCCCCAGGAAGACAGTTCTGAGACACATTTCATAAGGCTCTTCAGAAGATCCAAGGCTAGACAGAGCATCTGCCACCCAAAGAGGTAGCTGGCGAGACAACACTTGTATTGCTTTTCCGTCCTCCCCTATTTTATACCTCTGCTCAGCAATCCTATCCCCTCAAATAAACCACCCACAGATAAGCTTTTGTCTCAGGCTCTGCTTTGTGACGGAACCAGACTGCACAACCCTACTTGGCTTGTGTCTTTCTGATCAGAACAAATATATCATTTTCCCTTCAAAGTCAAAACACACATAATCCTGATAGAAAATTACTAAGCTAATAGAAAACCTTGGCTAAGTGCTAAAAGCAGAAAAGCAGCCTTAAGTGTCAGAAGGGAGAGGCCCAGGGGCAGTCCTGGCCCCTGCTTTGTCTGGTAAATATAATCCGAGACCCCTGACACCGGGCTGTCTGCCTGGCAGGTGCACAGGGGCCTGGGAGCAGGGCCTGCCTCCGCAGCTTCTCCCAGGGGTCTCCATTCAGGATGGGCTGGAGTCTCACCTGTGCCATTCAAGCCTGTTATTGTTACCTTTCTTGGATCATATATTCCCAACAAAATAATTCCTATGTTATGGTACTTAAAGCTATTATATTGTTACTCCTGTGGGAGGTCCTGCCGGGCTAGGTCGCCTGTGGTGGACGGTGATGATTAACCTTTCAGGCCTCGAGTTCCTCCCAGCGTTCTTCATCAGCATGAGCTGTTTTGGCCTGACCTTCCCTCAGCAATTCCTGCCAGGGAGGCTCCTGCAAGCTGGCGCAGGTGGGCGGACTCCCGCACCTCCCTGCAGCCCTTCCCCCTCGGGGCCAGTAGGTGGCGCTGCGGCAGCACAGGACCCAGGGCGGAGGGCGGGCTTCGTAACTCCAGGGAGGGCAAGTCCTGCTTTGATGGTTTCAGCAGGGAGGGACAGGTAATTTGTCTTGAAGTCATTTATGGCTTTATTTTTTCACGCCAAAAGTTCAAAATAGTTTCAAAGTTTTAGGATAGCCAATTAAGCCAGAGGCCTTGTCTTCTGCTCACCTTAGCATGGCTGAGACCTAGCACTTAGTAGGAGCTCTGGAAATGCCTCTGGAATAAATAAAGGGTCCGCGCAGATGAATTATCCACAGACCTTTAAACTAGGACTCTGAGGGGCAAGTGGCTTGTTTAAAGCCACAGCCACAGCCTTGGACCTGCCCTGAACTTGAACCTAGCTAGGGCTCCCCAGTTGCGTCTGCTGCTCCATCTTACCCAGCTGCCGGTTCTGAGAAGAGCTGGATTAAATTTTATTTTATTAGTGCTTATGAAAATTTTTGAAAAATTTGTACGCATTCCTTAACAATGTATGAATTTAACATATCAACCATTGAGAAATTTTGATTCCAGGTGGAAAGAATTTCACTTTACAGGTATGTCTGTTCATTAATACGTATACGCCCTATTTAATTTAAAAAGAAATCACGCTAAACTTCGCAAACTTCAATGTCTGTATATTTCAGATCTTTAGTATGATATCATGAGATGCAGCAGGGGAATTGTATGATGATAAAACTTCACTTACCCAGCATTAGTGGGGAGACAGTAAGCTAATTGAAATTCCACTTGCATAGACCTTAATGTATTTTTGCCAACTGTTAACCATTTTGAGTGAGTAGATTTCTTATGTATAGCGTATCTTTCTTTCCAGGAAAAACATGGAATATAATCTAAGTGATTCTTTATAGCTGAGTGTCTCCCTCTGCAGTGATAGCTTTGGGGCCACTGAGGCCATGTTTGACAACCCTGTTTGGACAATATTCAGGCCTGGGCTTTCTTGCCATCTTCAGTTGTTGGTGCTGCTGTTTGGGTTTCTGTCTCCTTTTCACGATAACACTGTCACACTTTTCCCTCTGCTTCTTCGTGCCCTCATCCATTTTTAATGCCCTTCTCTTGTCTTCTCATAGTTACTAAAGGCCACACTAACCACTTCTAATACATTTTGAGTTGAGAGAAGTAATTGTTGGTAAAACTAAAATAAAAGCAAAATCTCAAACTGAATGCCTGCCATTGAAGCACAGAGCAGGGAACATTGACAGGAGTGTTAGCAGGTGCGACCTTTGCCAGCTGGACTTTGACTACCTGTTTTTGGAGCTCAAGGATTTGTAGCTAACTATTCCATGCAGTGAGATTACTTGCTGAACAACTTCCAGTTCTGTGAGGTTTTCATTTTTCTTATGTACTATGATTAATGTGACATACTTGTCCATTTAGCTATTTTTTATGTGGACCTTTTTATTTTTCTATTATTTTTTAAAAGTAAATTTTATTGTGTGTTATTGAATGTCACAATATGATGTTATGTCATGGGGTATGTACAGGTAGTAAAATGATTACGATAATGAAACAAATTAACACATCTGTCATCTCACGTAGTTACTTTTTGTGTGAAAAGAGCAGCCAAAATCAACTTATTTAACAAAAATCCTTAAAGAATTTTATTTTAGATTAATGTGAATGCACATAGAATTACATTACATCGTTTGCGTTTTAAGGTAAGGTCCCAGTTGTGATTATGTCTTTCACCCAGGAAGTGTGCCCTATGCCTGTGCATTGTAACCTTTGGGTGGGTTACAACTACGAACTCCCTTGCCTCCTTCCGCTTTCTTGAATTTAATTGAGATTTTCTCTTAAATGAGCTCATGGTTGTTAATCTGCTAGTTTAAACTAAGTGTTGCATATATATGATGTTTGTTTTTCTATTCTTGTGATACTTTGCTTAGGAGAGTATTCTCCAAATCCTTCCAGATTATTACAAAAGGTATAAAATCTCCATCGCTTTTACGGCTGAATAGTATTCCATGGTGTACACGGACCACCGTTTATTAATCCATTCATAGGTTGAAGTACACTTGAGTTTTTTCCACATCTTTGCCATTGTGAATTGAGCTACTATAAACATTCGGGTGCAAATGTACTTGTGGTAATATGACTTTGACTTTTTCTTTTGGGTGGAATCTACCTGGTCCATGGGTTGTACCTTAGATCTCGAGACTTATTCAGCCTGTAAATCTGCTGCTTTCCATCCTTTGACCTACATCTCCCATCTCCCCCGGTGACCCTGTTTTATTCTTCTGTCTCTTTACAGTTGACCCTCCTTTTTTTTTTTGATTCCACATTCTATATTTTTCCTTCTGTGTCTGGCTTTTTGCCCTCCAGGTTTATCCATGTTGTAGCAAATGTCAGGACCTCCTTTTGCAAAGCTGAATAATATTCTACACTGTACATTTAAAAAATCTATTCATCTGACACCAGACATTTAGGTTATTTCCATTTCTTCATTATTGTGCATAATCCTGCAATGAATACGGGAGTGAAGATATTTTTACAGGGGTGTGATTTCATCTCCTAGGGCTGTTTGGATTCAGAAAATAATACCCCCCCATGAAGACTTCAACAGCAGCCTCAGATACAGAAGTGGTTCTCTGACCTTCTACTTCCCTCCCGTCTCTCAGTCCCATTCTTCCCTGGGATTATCTGTTGAAACTCAGATATCTCTTTCCCAAAACTGATCACAGAAACCAGACACCCTTTTCCCCAAAGTCAGCCATAAAACCTAAAAATATTATTCTAACTTTCCTTCTGCCTTTCTGTTTAAAAACTGGGTATAAAGAAATGATCTGGGCTACCTTATTTAACTGGGAGTAATTTAGAGGGTCCTGCCCGATGCCCAGAAGGAAGAAATGCAGCTCAGAGAGCCCACGACGCAGCTCAGAGAATCCTGACACACAGGCCTTGCTGGGTTTCCCTGCTCAGCCTGTTAATATCAGATCATACCTTTTTTGTCCAATCATATTTCTACTGTCTATGCTTTACTGAACCTAAGCATAAAAATGGGCTATTTCCCTTGTATCTCTGGGTTTGTATTGCGAAGTTTCCATCTATAGATTAATGAAATATGTATGCCTTTCTCTAATTAATATGCTGCTTATTGGTGATTGTCAATGAACCTTCAGAGGGTAAAGGGGAAGCTTCTTCTGTGCCCTACTGGGTATACACCCCAAGAGAGATTGCCGGGTCCTATGATAGTTCTGTTCCCAACTTCTTTAGGAACCACCATACTGTTTTCCATAATGACTGTGCCAATCTACATTCTCACCAATAGCGTAGGAGGGCTATGGGTTTATTTTTTTTTTTTAGGGGGGTTCCTTTTTCTCCACACCCTTGCTAATGTTGTTGTTATCTGTTGTCTTTTTGGTAACAGCCATCTGAACAGGTGTGGAGTTAAATATAGTGTATCTTTCTTGCATTTTGCATGTTAATTTGCATTTCCCTGATAATTAGTGATGTTGAGCACATTTTCATTCATCTGTTGGCTATTCATATATCTTCTTTAAAGAGATGTCTGTCCAGGTCCTTTGCCCACTATTGAGTTGTTTCAGTTCCACCTAGATTTTGGATATTCACCCTTTCAGTTCTTGATAGTTTTTGAATGTTCACCCCTTCTCAGATACTTGGTTTCTCCTCACTCTGTGGTTTCCTTTGCTGTGTAGAAAGGTTTGGGTTTGATAAAGTCTCATTTATTCAGTTTTGCTCCAATAGCCTGAGCTTTTGGTGTGATATCCAAAAATAAATAATAATTGCCAGAGCCAGTGTCAAGAAACGTCCCCCCCCCAAAAAAAGAAACTTCCCCCATATTCCCTTCAGTTTCTGGTCCTATATTTAGGTCTTTTATACATGTTGAGTTGATTTTTGTGTATGGTGGGAGATAGGGTCCAGTTTATTGAAGAAATTATACTTTCCCCCTTATGTCCTCATTTAGCGGATATTTGACTTCTGTAAACTTGTGTCTAAATATTTCTGAAATTCAACACACCAGGGATAAACGCAACTTAAACTGCATCAATGGCTGTGTGGATTTTAAGACCCCGAGTGAAATAAAACCTCAGAAATTTTAAATAAACAAACCAAGCCATATGTATTTGCCACAAGCAGGTCCTCCCAGAGAAAAGCCAGTATTTCAGAGGTCACTATCCCTGAGAGCTATAATTTTAGAGAAGAGGCCGGGAATCAGGGGAGATGACCAAGGGCAGGTTGTTCTAAATGTATCCATACCTTCAGGAATGATGAACAAATGGGTGGCCACACTCCAGACACCTTTGTGAATAGACTTTCTGTTTGTCTGGAGACCTATTTGGCTCCTCTGTAAACACTGGCCTTTTTATCTTAATTTTGGAACCTCACTATTCTTTCTTTTTATGGGACATGCCACATCCCTGGCTTAATTGCCAAAATTTCTATTTAAAAGAGCCCTATTGTTGGCAATATTATTCAGCCAATGTCCAGCTAAACTGGATACCGTCTATGCTGCCCTCAATTTGAAGTGCTCGGGGGTCTATAAAAGTCTTTGAAGTAATGTGATTTCCATGTGATACCTTTGGCCTCTCTGTTCTCATTCTCTGGTCCCTGTCCAGCATCTCCTGTGGCTCTTTGTTGGGTTGACATCTTAAATCCTCTTCCTCCTTCCGCCATCCGAAAGTGAAGTCTCCCTGGCCGGGTTCCTTCTCCACCCACGGCATCATTGGAAATGCTCCTCCATGGCTGCACTCACAGCTCTTGCTCGAAACTCCCAGACAACGTCTGTGCCAGCCACCGTCTCTCATCAGTCAAGGTCATTTCTCCTAGCCACCCAGCCTCAACTTCTGGAATAATTTTCGACTGCTAACTCAGATCAATTTCCTGTTCAAAAAATCTCTAAATCTTACCACTTTCTTTTCATTCTTGGCTCTACCTGCCACCCACCCCCATAAGCCTCTAAGTCACTACGCTTGCCCGCTAAATGGTTCTCTGACTTTGATTCCCTCCTCCTTTAATTCCACCTGCATACTACCACACTAATTTTGAAAGCATCCTACTTTAATTATATCACTTTCCTACTTAAAAATCCCCACGGGTTCCTTTTCTACTTCCAACCGTGAATGTAAATTCCACTGCCTGCCTTGCTGAGCCATCTCCATTAGCCGGGTGTGGGCTCCAGGGTCAGCAGACAGTTTTGTATCCAGCTCTGCACTTACTATCTGCAAAATAGGGATAATCGTGCTTGTCTCAGAGGATTTTGTGAAAATTAAATACAATCTGCAATGTCAAGAACAGAACCTGAAAGATGATAAGTGCTAAAGAAACAAGAGCTATTCTCACCTAACTTATTTCTTGATGAGATTGAAAACATTTGCATTGTTGACACTGGAAGAAAGCAGGTGAATTCTTGCAAAACGTGCCAGCTGAATGGAGATCTGAGCTGAGAGTGTTCCTCCAAGGGAGGGTCTTGGAGATGGCAAGGTTTCAGAGATGACAGAGGTGGCTGTAGGTGGCTGAGAGGGCAGGTGAGGGGGAGGTCCTTGGTGAGGAAGGGCGTGTTCCAGGATGGCAGGACTATTGTCCCAACCCAGGACTCAGTGTGCACATCAGGAATGGCAGGTGTACCAGATGTCTTGAATCCAGGATGGCAGGATTATTCTCCCAACCCAGGGTTCAGTGTGCACATCAGGAATGGCAGGTGTACCAGATGTCTTGAGCCTTCTGAAATGCAACATGAGATCTATAACATTGCTGATGATTTACTCCAGCCCCAAACTCTTAAATTAGATCTGTTAATTCTTTAGCTATAACTTCCAGTTTACAGGAAATACAGGTGTGGCAACCACATAAAGCACAGCTCGGATCTCTTGCTGTTCACCAGGGGCCTCTGGCCAGTGTAGATGCACCCCAGTCCTTAATGGGCCATGCCTGGGCTTTTAGTGAAGGCGGATTCCTGGGAAATGTGCAGCTCCTCTGGCTGGAACCTTCTTAGAAATTCCCTGCTGTCTGTGATTGTGCTTCCCACTCCTTCCTTGCCCTTGTCTTTCCTAGTGCTTGGGCCCGCATCATGCTCTGACAGCTCCCTGCCTTCCCCGGTCACCCTCTCACTTACAATCCAAAGGCACTTCTCTCAGTAAATACTTTGCGCATCTAATCTCATCTTGGTGTCTACTTGGGGGACCAAAACTAGCACAAATGGTTCCAGAAGTTGTTCAGGAAAATAGCAGAATGGGATGAGAGGACCCATTTATTCATCTCTCTGCCAGGCAAGAATGTCACTCAGCGTACTAGATGAGGTAGTCTCAATCCAAAGAGGGACCCAGTTGCTTTAGATTTTACCGGTAGGACCTGGGGAAAGTGACAGGGAAGCGAACACCTCTGCAGGTGAAATTCTTTGGGCATTTGAAAGATATGGGAAGTAATGCCTATAAAGATGGTGGAGCTGCTGTCACTGCCAAGTTGGGTTGCTGCGCTGAGGAGGGATAAGGAGAGGCTGGGCTGTTCGCGAGCTAAGCGTGAGTGGAAGACGCTCTCTCCGGTAGCTTACAAAGAGGCCCTTATCTCCTGCAGCACAAGGGCAGACACAGCTGTGCGACAGATGCAGCCCTGAGAGTCGCTGAGCTCTAGAGGAGTCTGAAGGCGCAGTCAAAGTCTGCTGTGCTGAGGGCAGAGCTGGACCAGTTCCTTTTAGCTCGAAAGAGCCAATTAATCATTTGTGTCGCTGTAGAACTCCTCATTCAGTGTTACTGTACTGGTACCTTGAAATCAGCCCTGGTGGAATATTTGCACTATGAAAATCAGCAAATGCTATGATTTAGGGATTTTCTTGGCCTTTTTTTTTTTTTTTCTGAGACAGAGTCTCAAGTTGTCACTCTGGGTAGAGTGCTGTGGCGTCTTTGCTCACAGCAACTTCAGTCAGGGTCAAGCAATCCTTTTGCCTCAGTTTTTCTATTTTTAGTAGAAAAGGAGTCTCGTTTTTGCTCAGGCTGATCTTGAACTTGAGCTCAGGCAATCCACAGGCCTTGGCCTCCCAGGGTGCTAGTATTATAGGCATGGGCCACCGCGCCTGGACTTGGTCTTCTTTTTCAGATAGTTATTTTTTTGCTTTTCTTTAGATTGGATTTTTTTGAATTTAAGATTAATATGAGTGTACAAACAATTAAGTTACAATGTTTGCATCTGCTAGTAAAGTCCCCGTCGTGGTTGTTTCCTGCACCCAGGAGATGGGTCATATACCTTCTCATTGTGCCTGTTAGAGGGGAACACACCCCTTCCTTCCCCTGACCTTGCAACTTAAATTAAATTGAATTTTTTTCTTGTGTGGGCATAATTAGATCGTGTGTTGGCTTCAAGCTAGTACTAAGTATGTTGGATACTTGTTTTTCCATTCTTGTGATACTTTACCAAGAAGAATGTGTTTCAACCCCATTCTTCAGGCTAATACAAAAGATGTACAGTCTCCATCTATTTATGGCTGAATAGTATTCCATGGTCCACATATGCCACAGTTTGTTAATTCATTCCTGTGTTGATGGGCGCTTGGGTTGTTTCCACATCTTGGTAACCGTGAATTGAGCTGCAATAAACATTCTAGTGCAAACGTCCTTTTGATAAAATTATTATTTTTTTTATTCTGAGTAGATGCCTAGTAATGGGAATGCAGGATCAAATGGAAGGTCTATTTTGAGTTCTGTGAGGAGTTTCCATCTTTTTTCCAAAGAGCTATATTAGTTTGCAGTCCCACCAGCATTGTAGAAGTGTTCCCATTTCTCCACATCCACGGCTTTGGGACTTTGTGATGTGGGCTGATCTCCCTGGAGTTAGGGGCTATCTCAGGGAGGCTTTGATCTGCATTTCTGTGATGATTAAGGATGATGACATTAACAGAACCTTCTCTGAAGAAGACAGATAAAAAAAAACATGAAAAAATGCTCAGAGAGCGGCTTGGCGCCTGTGGCTCAACGGGCTAAGGTGCCAGCCATGTATACCTGAGCTGGCAGGTTTGAATCCAGCCCGGGCCCGCCAAACAACAATGACAGCTGCAACCAAAAAATGGCCGGGCATTGTGGCGGGCGCCTGTAGTCCCAGCTACTTGGGAGGCAGAGGCAGGAGACTCGCTTGATCCCAGGAATTGGAGGTT
>CAUYRH010132801.1:0-14432 GCA_963574655.1 Perodicticus potto
CCCCACTTGAAATCTCTCCCTCTACCAGGAGCTTTGGTGTTTTCTGTATTCTTTTCTGTAAATCAATTCTGTCTTACCACGGAGGGGTGGGGGGGGGAAATAATGTAATGAAGAATAATAAAATACATATATTTAGAAAAAGTAAAAAAAAAAAAAAAAAAGGCTGGTGTCTTAGTTCATTTTCTGTTGCTATAACTCAACACCCAAGACTGGGTAATTTACAAAGAAAAGAAACATATTTGACTCATGGTTTTGGAGGCTGGGAAATCCAAGTCTATGACAGCAGCTTCTGGCGAGGGCTTTCCCTACCTGATGCTTCGGTGGAAGGCATCATTGGGCATAGAGTGCACTGACAGCCAGACTGGCTTTTGTGACCTGTTCTTGTGGTAAGTCCTCCACTGTCTTAGTGACCTCTGATCCATTGACGAGGGCAGAACCCTGAAAACCAATCACCTCCTAGAGGTCTGACCTCATAACACTGCTGCACTGGGGACTAAGTTTCCAACACATGAACTTTTGGGAACACCTTCAGGATAGGGTAGCTGGCTACTTGGTTTCATTGGGGTAAAATTGGTTTTATTGGTTTCATTGGGGGTAAAATTTGAGGTTCCATGATCTTTGACAAATAGACATTTCCCCCACCTAGCAAGTTCCCTGGTGCCCCTGGCAGTGAGTCCACCCTCCTTGCTAGGCAAGCTCCGATTGCTCCGATGGCTCTGATTCCATGACCTCGGTCAGCCTCACCTGCTCTTTAACTCTGTGTAAGAGGAATTATGCAGCTTATCTTCTTCTGTGTCACACTCCACTTCTATAATATAACATTTTTGAGGTTGAACCATGCCACTGTGTGTATCAGTTGTCCATCTTTATCAATAAGTAGTGATATCCTATAAATAGCCTACCTTTTGTCTAGTTTTTGTTATGAAAAATGCTTCTATAAATGTTCTTGTACAATATGCTGTATGGACGTGTTTTCATTAACCTTTGGGCAGACTGTTAAGGCGATGGGTAGGTGTATGTTTTAAGAAACTGCCAGCCTATCTTCTAAAGTGGCTGTAGCGTTTTGTATTCTCACTGGCAATGCACCAAAGTTCCTTTTGCATCATATCCTCATCAGCACTTGATACTGTCTGTCGTTAATTTCAGCCATGTCAGTGGGAGCAGAATAACATCTCTGTGTGGTTATAATTTGTACTTCCCTAATATCTAATTATGTTCAGCATCTTTTCATGGGCTTTTAGACATTCATATATCTTCTTTTGTGAAGTATCTGTTCATGTGTTTTACTTATTTTAAAGGTGGAATGTATATCTTTTTATTATTGGTTTACATTTCTTTATTCTGGCTGGATATAAGTCCTTTATCAGAGATACATATAAACAAGTCTTTACCTAGTGGAAGTTTTTAATTTTGATAAATGCTTTCTTTCCTCTACTACTGGATCTACTTTTGACTGAGATGCAGTCAGTCTTTCTGAGCTGAGGTCACACATCTCCCTCCCCACGTGCACACCCCTCACCCCTGAGTATCCATTGTTGGTAGACTTGCACACATCTGTCCACATTTCTCTATGTTCATACAAAAACACATACAAGGGCTGTTTTGGAAGTATCCAGCCATACAAGCCTCCATTTTTCACAGTACATGGCTATATATTTTCTGGATAGCCCTTATACACACCTTTATGGGATTAGAAAAATTCAGTAGGAGTATGCTATGCATAAGAAACTATTCATCTCATTTAACAGTACATTGCCTCATCCATTGGGGCCATGGGTAGAGATTTAATTCATTCCTTTTGATTGCTGCATAATATTCCAGAGAATTAAATATATCACCATTTTATTTAACCATAACATGTCACTTGAGAAATGACAGAATGAAGATAAGATTTTTATCCTTCTATTTTTCTGTATATTCAGGTTGTTTCTAGTTTTTTCTGCCTTGTTCAATGCTGGAAAACAAGCCAACATGCCAACAGAGTCTGAGCTTTGGATTCTGTTGCTTTCTTCCTGCAGGATTGATACTGAGTCACAGAGTATGTGTATCTGAAATGTCAAAGCCAGTGCAGACTTGCCTCCCGAAGGCTGTAGGAGCTCATGGTCCCAGTCCCACTAGTGACCGCTGGGGGCATCTGTGCCCCAGGACTTTACCAGCCTGGGTGTCATTGCATCACTTAGTTTTCTGTGTGACGGTTAGTGGAAACCTCACTTCGCTGCAGCCCACGGTGGTTTTTTGTTAACTCATTTAAAAACTGATTTGTGATGTTTGTGCACATGATGTTTTTTCTGCTCATAAATGCTCTTTTTCTTTAACACAACCTAGTGTGGATTGTTCTCTGAGTCTCTGTCCTGCATTTTTCTTGCTCTCCATCCTGTCATTTCTCAAGTGACGTGTTTCAAACAATTCCTGGGAGGCCCAATTCAGTCATGTTTCGTCTTTTACGGTGAACTATGACTGTCTCCATTTGTCCCATCTTGGGCCCTGCTTGGCAGTCCTGAGAGCCTATGTCTGTGAATTCCCTGGGAATCCAGGAGGAAGGGTTTCTAGATAAGATTTTCATCCCAGCTTGCTTTTTAGAAATCTATTCATTTTGTTATAGTTTCCTACTATTCTGAATGTTGTTTCTTCTTAGGGAACTGACCCCATCTGGTATCGAATGCATTCTGATTGAGTCTGAACCTGCCTCTGAGTTGCTTTCTGAGCATTTCTTCCCATTGGTGGGTTTGGTCTCTGGAGTGAGCACCCCCCACCCAACTTAGCACTATTGCATCCCACCCACTTGACAGCAGAGGTCCCCGCTCTGAGAGGAAATGGCTGACCCCTTACAAGACCTTAAAAAGGATGTGCATGGTGGGCCTGTGCCCCCTCAGGAGAGAAGAGTAAATTGAGTGTGAACTGATGGCAGCTTAGGGATGGAAGTGCAGGCACCTCTCTTCAAATCACCCACTCTGGTCTTTTAAATTCTATTTTATTGACATAGAATATCTCACATATTTATGGAGTATACGTCAGTACTTGTTACATGCATGGAATATATAATGATAGAGTCAGGGTATTTGGGGTGTTCATCATCTGGAGTATTTGTCATTTCTATGTTCTGGAAACATTTCAAATCCTTTCTTCTGGCTACTTTGAAATACCCCATACACTGCTGCCAGCTACATGCATCCACCCTGCTGTGTCTGTGTGTCTGTGCCCTCGACCCCTCCCACCCACACACCCTTCCCAGGCTCTGGTGTCTCTCACCCCACCCTCTGCCTCCGTCCACCCTGTGCTTTAGTTCCCACATGTGAGAACATGCCAAATCTGCCTTTCTGTGCCCGGTTTAGTCCACGTAGCATAATGACCATGGCTGTCGTTGTAAATGACATGATTTCATCTGCCTTTTAAAAGAGACTGAACACTGCAAGGAAAAGTCAAATCACAGGACTCTTTTTCAAAGAACTCAAACCTACGTAACTCAAACCCCCGTGTCTACCATGCCCAGGCCGGGCAGGCCAGGGGAACCCCAGGGCCTGCTTCTCTTCCCAGGAGCAAGTGTCCCAGCTTCCCCAGCCTCTGGACCTCAGTCCCCCTGCCCAGATCCCTGCAGCCCAGGCAGCCAAGACTGTGCCCAGGGGTACTTGGTCTCTGCCTTTGTTCTGAGACCATATCTACTTCCTCACATGGGAGAGGAGACTGGGGGGGCAGGGGTCCTCTGAGGAAGGAGGGCTCCTTACCCTGACAGAAGCTGTGCCAAATGGATCTGCTCATGAATTTGCCCATGGGCCAACCCCCCAACCCCATGTGGCTGACCCTCCTCCCCATGTGGGTGTCCCTCCCATCCCATGTGGCCAACCCTCCCATCCCGTGTGGTTGACCCCCCACCCCTTGTGGCTGACCCTTCACACCAAGTGGCTGACCCTCACCCTGTGTGGCTGGCCTCCCATCCCATGTGGCTGACCCTCCCATCCCATGTGGCTGAGGCCCTCCACCCCATGTGGCTGACCTCCTACACTGTGTGGCTGGCCCCATGTGGCTGACCCCATCCTATGGGCTGACCCCCACCCCATTGGCTGATCCCACTACCCCATGTGGCTGGCCCAGTCACCAGGACAGCCACTTGGAGGTGCCCAGTGCAGGTCCAGCCTCACCAGAGAAGGAGACCTTTGACTCAGCACTAGCAGGCCTGCCTTTCAACCAGGGGGACACAGGAAACAGAGGGAGCAGCCTGTAGGAGTTGGGATCCATGCAGGGGACTGCCTGTGGGAGGAGGTCCCATAGAGCATACTTGGTGGGAAATACAAAACACCTTGTGCAGAAATGCCAACTGCTGAGACTGCCCCATCACACCCTGCGCTCTGGACTTGCCTCCCAGAGCTGATTCTTCATCAGACATGCATGGTGGGTGGGAACAGGCATCACTGTGCTTTTTGTGCTGGGAAGTGGAGACCCAGGGCTTTCACATAGGGGCCAGTTCACTGCCAGTTCTGCAAGTTTTGGTTGACACTGCTGTTGTGAAGCAGAAAAGAGTGACCATCAGTGTCGAGCAGAGGCTGTCACCTTAGGGAGTGGTCATTCCTCTACCTTTTTATCTGGGTAGTGATGTCCCTGCCTTGGTAGTCCAAGGAGATGGTAACATTTGTCCCTCTGGGCATGTTGCCCTGGCCAGTCCAAGTGAGGGAGGATACCTGTGAAAAGTAAAGTCTCTTTACAGTAAATCTCTTTACTATCGTTCTTTCCTGTTGATAATATCTTTATAATAATCCAATAAGTATGTTTCCTTGAGTTCTTTGAACAGCTCTAGTATATTACTTGGATCCAAGGAGTTATCCTGGGCCATGGGTCAGAACACAGTTGCAACAGCTAGGGGCTCATGACTGGCTTCTGAGGGGAGCAGTCTTGTGGACTGAACCCTTACCCTGTGGGGGCAGCCCTATGTTCAGGTAGACGGTGTCAGAATGGAGGTAAATCGGAGGACCCTCAGCTGGGGTCAGTTGGGGAACTGGTTTTTGGTTTGGTGCATGGGGAGCCCTCCAGCCCTCCAGCCCCCCAGCCTGGCTGCAGAAACCTTCTGCTTTGACTGTGGCAGGAGAGCAGGGGAAAAACAGTATGATTTTTCCACACAGACAAGCCTTAAAAACAGCAATTGAAATGATTTATTTTAACTTTTTATTATCAACATTTCCAGCACACACAGAAGTAGAAGGAATGGCATAATGAGTCCTCACGTTCACATCACTCAACTTCAACCATTGTCAAGATTTTGCCAGTTCTCTATTATCTGTACCTCCCAGCCCCAAAACACAAACTATCTCGATTTTCTTGTTGGAATATTTTTGGAGCAAATCCCAGATATCAGTGTCATTTTTATATCCCGACTGGTGAAGACTTTTTGAAAGCATGCAACCTCCTTGCTCCGGTCACACAATAAATGCCTAACACCACGTACCCCCTCCATGAGGGAGACAAGGACTTTCTGCAGCTGGTCTGGGTGAGTCTGGCACCAAACAAGGTCCCCACACTGTGCTGACTGTGCGTGTCCTGGGCTGAGGACCCAACAGCAGAGCACATAGAGTCAGTCCCCAGTGCCGCAGGGTGAGGCCTTGGAGGAGGTGGCGTGACTGCTGCTGTCGTCTCAGAGCGCCTGGCAGTGGTGGTTCCACTTTCTGATGGTCATAGGACATACTCTAGAAAACACCCATCTCCAACATGCATCACAGACTCTGTGACTAGAATCCCAGCGTCACTCAACTGGACGGCCCCACCTCCTTTCAGAGATACCTCCAGTGCTCCAGTGACTGCCTTTGGTATCCACACTACTTTATGGTTAGATGTTCCTTCTGTGAACTGGAAATAAATCTGATTGGTACATAGTCAGCCTGGTTTTGGTACCATTTGGCCAATGTCACTCTTTTTTTTTTTTTTCTTCTTCTTCTTCTTCTTTTTTTTGTTTGAGACAGAGTCTCACTCTATCTCCTTGGGTAGTAGAGTGCCGGGATGTCACAGCTCACAGCAAAGTCAAACTCCTGGGCTCAGGGCGGCCCTCCTGTCTCAGCCTCCCGAGTAGCTGGGACTACAGGTGCCTGCCATAGCACCCAGCTATTTTTAGAGACGGGGTCTTGTGCTTGTTCAGGCTGGTTTCAGAGTCTTGCACTCAAGGGATCCACTTGCCTTGACCCCCCAGAGTGCTGGGATTACAAATGCGAGCCACCATCCCCGGCCACAATGCCACTCTTAAATGAGGAGTCCAGGGTTGTCTTCCCACCCAGAGATGAGACCCCTCAGGAAAGAGCCCTCCCTGGGGCCCCCAGACTCCTCAACTCTGCCCTGCAGTCTCCCTTCTTGGGATGCAGAAGGAATGGCAGACCAATATTGCCCATGGGTCTTGAAGGCTTGCTAAGAACCTGTGCCCTTGCAGAAAAAGGCTCCACAGGGCTGAATGAGGAATAATGATTCCAGTGTTAAGGTCAAATAAAACATGTAAAGATGAATTTCTAAATTCACGTTTTATTTGGGATACTAGGATTGCAATTTGAATCATATTCACAAGGTGGACTTCAGTATGTCCAAAGAACAAAGAGGAGGTCGGAGGTTTTATAAAAAGGAGAAATATTATGTATTGTTTTTCGAGAAAGTTCATTGGCACTAGTATAGTTTTCAGGAGCTGGGACGCTCTGGCTAGATGATAGCTGTGAGTGAAACTACTCTGAGAGTCACAGTAGTTCTTTTCAGAAGCTGTCAGGTGCCAGCGGGCAGTTTCCACAGCCAGGCTTGCAGAGAATTGCACCTTCTTGGTGTAGCCCTAAGTGTCCTGAGTGCTTTTGTTTTGTTGGCTTCCCTCTGTTTTAGTTGGGTACCACAAGAACAACCCAATTCGTTGATCAACTTTCACAGGGCTAGAGCCCCTCCGAGCTGAGAAACCATGCCTACTTGCATTTTGTGTTTTTATGGGGCCCCTTCTCTGCTCTTTAAGCTCCTGTCAATCTTTGTAACATTTATATCCTATGAGGCATAATATAACTATGGTAGAGCCTCTGTGAGTTGACCAGCTTGGGGACTGTAACACTGTGGTCAGCATACAGAGGTGTCCATAAGGAGCTAGGCCTGCTGCATACTGAGTGCACGTGGTGCACGTCCAGTCTATGAACATCAGGTCAACTTGAGGTGGTCAGCGTGGGCAGGCGGTCAGCTGCAGAGGTCCTACTCTATTTCCACTTTACTACTGAGAGCACTATGGCACAGAATAGTCACATGATTGCCAAGGTGGGTGGCCAGGACCTGACCCTGACACTGAGTCTGGAGCCTGTGCTTCTGTCCACTCGGCAGCACTTCCTCCTGTTGTGGGCATGGTCAGGTCGCCTCCAGCAAAAGCTGGCGGTGGTGTCTGCTCCCCTGAAGACTGCCCCATCCCAGAGACAGCGCCGCCTGGGAGGATCTGGGATTTGGGCAGAGGACAGGAGCATCAGGAACATCTGAGTACCACTGGGCTCTGTGTTTAGTAAGGAACAGATGGGGTGAGCAAAGTGACCATTCTCTGAGTTTCAGCATCACAGTTTGCTTCCTAGAGGGAGGTATGGAAATCATCCCTGCAGTGGCTTCGGTCACAGGTTCTCTCTGGGAGGGGGGGGGTGTTGGGTGGAATCTAAGCTCACGCGTCTCCTAGAATCTTCACCACATTCTCAGGATCCCATGGGCCTTGAGGAGACCGAGACAGGCCCCGTACTCTCCCTCTGCAGCCAGAGCATAGCTGGGAGGTACGGAGCACCTATGAGCATCTACAAGCCGCTCCGCCCACGACCTTGCTGTCGGAGATGGGGGGCCCGTTGTCCTACTTTCCCAAGGAATTACATGTGAGTTTTGGGGAGGGGTGAGCTCAGGATTGCATCCTACCCTTTGTAGGCCCTGCAGCCTTATACTCACAGGTTATAGATGGGGCCTCTGTGGGCAGCACCAACCCCGAGGCTTGAAGCCCCCACACCTGTCCTTTCAGAGCTGGAGAGAACCTCCGGCCAGAGGCTCTGGAACTTGTGTGTGGGTGAGAATTGGGTGCAGCTCTTGTTAAACACAGTCCTGGGCAGACCCAAAGGCTGATTCAGCTAGTGGGTGGATGGGCCAAAGGCCTGCCTTTCCAGCGGCTCCAGGGTACAGTGTTGTCTGCAGGCTTCAGGGGGTTCGTGGGAGCCTAGGCGGATGGGGAGGTCCCTGCTGGCTGCTGTGGGTGCCCAGCAGAGAATGGCGTAGGAGGTGGGGCTGGAAGTATTTTTTTCCCCATCAAAATACATTTCCTAGGCAAATGCAGCTGTGCTTACTCTGAACACCCCAGGGGTACAGGGAAGAGCACCATGAAATGGAAGGAAGCAATTGGTTTTATCTTAAAAAAATTGGTGTGCTCCCACCTAACAGGCACAATGTATGGTACATGACACACCTCCAGGATGAAGGACTAAACTACAACTCGGGCTTTGCTTACAAACTCAAACAATGCCACATAATCACGTGTACCCTCATATTAATCAGAGATGAAAATATAAATAAGTATAAATGATTCTAAAAAATATCTGGGTACATTGGATACTTTTTCTTCCATTCTTGAGATACTTTGCTAAGAAGAATATGTTTTAGCTCCATCCATGTAAACATGAAAGAGGTAAAATCTCCATCTTTCTTTAAGGCTGCATAATATTCCATGGTATACATGTACCACAATTTATTAATCCATTCACGGGTTGATGGGCCCTTGGGCTTCTTCCACAACTTAGCAATTATGTATTGGGCTTCAATAAACCGGAGGGGGGAGGATGGGTGGAGGGAGGGCGATTGGTGGGGCCACACTTACGGTGCATCTTAGAAGGGTACAGGTGAAACTTACTAAATGCAGAATAACAATGTCTACATATAGTGATTAAGAAAATGCCACGAAGGCTATGTTAAACAGTTCGATGAAAATATTTCAGATTATATATGAAGTCAGCACATTGTGCCCCATGATTGCACTAATGTACACAATTATGATTTAATAAAAATAAAAAATAAATAAAAAATATCTTGGGAACTCAGAACGGATCAAATGCACAGCCACTGAAACAGTTCCGGAGTCCAGGACTTCAGCACGACTTCATTTTTAATGTTACTTCGTCCTTCATCATGGGTGGCCGTGTGCAGCGCAGCTGCCCTTCCTTGTCCTGTGGTCTGATCAGGACTGATTTCTGCAGTGGCGTCCCGGGGAGGGACTCCATCTGCCCTGAGGACCTGGCCCGTCCTTTGCCGCCTCCTGCCCATGGGAAAAAAGGGGCTTGGGTGGAAAGCAATTAGGCTTTGAATCAGATGCCCGTTTTCTGATGGAGTGACACTGGCATCGTCTGGAACCTCCTGAGCCTCAGCGTGTTCACCGGTAGATGGGGTTGTGGAGCCACTGCTGACCACCAAGGGAGATTGGCCAGGTGGGGGCATCAGAACTTCACCCCAGGAGGGTATGGTTTCCAAGTCCAGCTGTGAACCCAGTGTTTGCCTTGTCTAGAGAGGGGAGAGGCTGGAGTCTGGGGAGATTGGTGCCCCTGGTTTCCTGGAGATGCCAGTCCTCCCGGTTTTTATGCCAGTCTTTCTGGGCAAGGTCACCAGTGCCAGACATGCCTCAAAGATCTAAAAGTAGACCTTCCATTTGACTCTGCAATCCCATTACTGGGTATCTACCCAGAAGGACAAAGATCATTTTAACACAAAGACATTTGCACCAGAACGTTTATTGCAGCTCAATTCATATTTACTAAGTCATGGAAGCAACCCAAACGCCCATCAACCCATGAATGGGTTAACAAACTGTGGTATATATGTGTACCATGGAATACTATTCAGCCATAAAAAGATGGAAACTTTACATCTTTTCTATTTACCTGGGTGGAGTTGAAACACATTCTTCTTAGTAAAGTATCTCAAGAATGAATATATCCAACATACTTAATAGCAATATGTAAACAATTACACACTCATACAAATGATAAACCACAAATAGAGTGTGTCAAGGAGGGGGGTGATGAGGGAGAGGGGCAGGGGTAGGGCGATTGTGGGGGGACGGCGTGTGGTGGGATCTCACTTACTGTGCACAATTCAGGATGTCCAGCATGCTCCCTGGATGAGGAACTCTGTAATGACTTGAATTTACCGTGGATGTGAGAACAATGTAACCTAAAAATTTGTCCCCTCATTTTAATTTGAAATAAACTAATTTTTTTAAAGAAAAAAATTATTTTCTGTGAAAGAGGTCCATGGTGCCATAAAGGTTGGGGACTGGTGCACTAGGGCATTGCTGAGAAACAGAATTTCTGGTCAAAGTAAATGAGAGCTTGTGGTCTTTCCTGCGGAGGACAAACGACTTCCTTGCTGAGTGTGGCAGTCACTTTTCCTCCCACAAGACTGCCCTTAGCTCCACATTCCTGCCTATTCTTAGGGTTTTCAGATTTAAAGTTTTTGCTTTTTCCCCCAGTCTGGGTGGTGTGAAATTATAACTCTCTGTCGTTGTATTTTTGCATTTTCCTGATTAGTAATGAGGTTAAGCATGCTCTCATCTGACCATTTGGGTTTTCTCTTCACTGAAATGTAAATTTATATATTTTCCTATTAGATGGCATTTTTCATATTTAAAGGAGTTCTCTATATATTTTTCCTTCAAATTCTTCTTCTTTTTTAAAAAATACATCTTGCAAATCTTCTTCTAGTGTGTGACTTATCTTTCAGTTTCTGTAGGGCATCTGTTGAACGGTTTTAAATAACATCAGCAAATGTACCAGCATGTAATCTCATGTCTTGTTAATGAAGCAAGTCATGAAGATACTTTCTTATGTTAGCTTCTAAACTTTTCACGTGCTGCCATTCCCATTTTGGTCCCATCCATCTGCCTCTGCCTTGTGCCACGTTGCATAGACAAGGGTCTGTTTCTGGCTCCCGTTCTGTTCTGTTGCCTGTTGGTTATTATCTCTGTGTCAATTGTTTTGTCTTTATAAGTTGTGACATCAACTAGAGAAAGTCCTCCCAGATGCTCCTCTGCTAAGGTCCCTCCCCTTCCACATCCACTTTATAATCAACCTGCCAATTCCACATCTTATGGTGACTTTGACTCCATGCATTGAATCAATGGAGGCTGTGGGTGACTGACATCATTGTAATAACAAGTCTCCCTATCCAATAGCATTTTATTTATGTATCCATTTTACTATCTCTACATATCCTAAAACATCATGGTGTAAACCTTAAATAGACATTTTTAAATGTCTTCCAACCAGTTGTAGGCATTTTCCCATCATGAAGTCGCCTATATCTTTTGTTAAACCTGTTTTTATGCACTTTAAAAGATTTATTTAATTTTTACTATTATAGCTATTATTTTCCAAATTTCATAAATTTTTCTGATACACAGAAATATGTTTCATTTTTGAATATAATCATATTATCAAAGGAATCTTTCTAAACTTGAGTTCTAATAATTTGCCCATCACTTCTCTTTCTTTGGGTTTTCTATGTAGGCAATTAAATCAGTTGTAAATGATGCATTTGTTTCCTCCTTTCCAGTTCTTATATAATTAAAAAAGAATTTTATTTGTCTTCCTGTGCTGGCTAAGTACCTCTAGTCCGGTGTTGAATAGTTGTGAATGTAGATGTTCTTGTCATGTTCTGAGTTTAAAGGGTACTGCTTTTTAAACATTTTGGCATTGTGTATGAGACTTGTTCCAGTCTCTCTGTATAATTTTATGAGGTTAAGAGTTTTAAAAATTTTTTATTGAAGGTATTTTTGTCCAGTTTTTTTTATTGTGGTAAAATAGGAATAGCATTTTCTAATATTTTCTATCTTACCCATTTTTAAGAGAAGTAGCTCAGTAATATTACACATATTCCTAGTGCAGTGTGACCATCATAATTCACCTCCAAAACTCTTTCATCTCACAGAAAAGGACCTCTATGGCCATCAAACAATAATTTTCCATTCTACACTCCCCCATGCCAGCCCCTGGCAACCACCATCCTACTTCTGTCCATGGTTTGGATTATTCTAGGGATCTCATGTAGTAAGATCACGTAATATTTGTTTTCTTACCACTGGCTTATTTTACTTAGCATATTGTTCTCCAGGTTCATTCACATTGTAGCAAATTGCAGACATTCTTTCGAAGGCTAATATTTCATTGTCTGGGTACATGGCATAGTTGTTGCTTATCCATTTGTCTGTTGATGGACACTTGGGTCTCTGCCACATTTTAGCTATTGTGAACGATGCTGCTATGAAGATGGGTGTACAAATTCTTTGTGAGACTTTGCTTTCAGGTTTTTTGAGTATATAACCAGAAGTGGAATTACTGCATTGTATGATAACTTTATTTTAACTTTTGAGGAATCACCATACTGTTTTCTTCAGTGGCTGCATCATTTTACATTCCTATAGACAGTGTGTGAGGGTTCAAATTTCTCCATATACTTACCAACACATTATTTTCTTTTTGATAATAGTCACTCTATTAATAATAGGTGTGAAGTGGGAGCTTGTAGTTTTGATTTGCATTTCTCTAATTAGTAGTGGTGTTGAGCACCTTTTCATGTACCTGTTGGCCATTTGTGTATCTTTTTGGAGAAATGTCTATTAAAATTCTTTACCCGTTTTAAAATTGGGTTGTTTGTCTTTTCTTTGTTGAGTTTGAATTTTAGTTCTTTATATGTTCTGGATAGTAATCCCTTATCAGTCATGTATGGTTTACAAATATTTTCTACCATTCTGTTGGTCACATTTTTGCTTTGTTGATAGTAGTATCTTTTTTTTAAAAGTAGTATCTTTTGATGAACAAAATTTTAAAATTTTTGTTTAGTCCAACTTCATCTTTTATTGCCTTTGATGTCATATCTAAGAAAACATTGCCAAATTTGATTTCATGAAGTTTTTTTCCTGTCTTCCAACATTTTAATAGCTTTGCCTCTTATTTAGGTTTTTAATCCATTTTTAAAAATAATTTTATTAAATCATAATTGTGTAAATTGGTGCAATCATGGGGCACAATGTGCTGACTTCATATATAATCTGAAATATTTTGGTCGTACTGTTAAACATAGCCTTTTGAGTTAATTTTTGTACATGGTGCTAGGTAAGGGTCTAACTTCATTCTTTTGCGTGTGGATATCTAATTTTTTCAGTTCCATTTGTTAAAAAGACTCTTTTCCCATTGAATAGTCTTGGTGCCCTTGTTGAGAATTATTTGAATGTATTTGCAAGAGTTTATCTTTGAAGTCTCTATTCTGTTCCATTTGTCTTGATGTCTGTCTTTAGTACCACACTGTTTTGATCACTGTAGCTTTATAGTAAGTTTTGAAATCGAGGTTTGTTATTCTTTTTTAGGATTGTAAACAATTTGGAGTCCTTTAGGATTCTACATAATTTTAGGATGGGTTTTTCTATTTCCGTAAAGAACTTTATTGATTTTCATGGGGAAATCTGTAGTACTTTAAATCTGTAGGATGCTTTGCATAATATTGACATCTTAACAATATTAAGCCTTTCAAACCACGGATATCGAGATGTCTTATTTATTCCTTCTTTGAAATATTTTATAGTTTTCCTTGAACTAGTCTTTTACTTTCTTGGTTAGGCTAAATCCTAATATTTTATTCTTTACGAAGCTATTGTACATGGAATTTTGTTTTGATTTTGTTTTTGGATTGTTTTTTATTAACATGTAGAAATACAACTGATTTTTGTTGATTTCGTATCCTGTAACTCTGCTGAATTTGTTCATTAGTTCTAATAACCATTTTTATGGAACCTGTAGGGTTTTCTACATATAAGATCATGCCATGTGTCAATAGAGATAATTTTACTTCTTCCTTCCCAATTTAGATGCCTTTTATTTCTTTTTCATACTTAATTGCTCTGGAGAGGACTTCCTATACTTCCTGTACAGTACTTGCCTCATTCCTGATGTTAAAGGAAAAGCTTCCATCTTTTATCATTGACTATGGTATTTACTGTGGGGTTTCAATACATGGCTTCTATTATGTTGAGTGAGTTTTCCCTCTATTATTAGTTTTTGAGTGTTTTTATCATGAAAGGGGGTGATGAATTTTGCCAAATGCATTTTCTGCATCAATTGAAATGATTGTGTGTTTTTTCCCTTCATTCTGTTAGTGTGGTGTATTATACAGTTTGATTTTCATATGTTGAACCATTCTTGCATTCTGAGAATAAATCCCACTTGGTTATGGTATATAATCCTTTTTTTTTTTTTTTTTGAGACAGAGTCTCACTATGTTACCCTCGGTAGAGTGCCATGGCGTCACAGCTCACAGCAACCTCTAACTCCTGGGCTTAAGCAATTCTCTTGCCTCAGCCTCCTAAGCATCTGGGACTACAGGTGCCCACCACAATGCCTGGCTTTTTTTTTGTTGGAATTGTCATTGTTGTTTAGCAGGTCCAG
>CAUYRH010132806.1:0-24912 GCA_963574655.1 Perodicticus potto
CAGGCGAACCTTACTAAATGCAGAATACAAATGTCTTCATATAATAACTAAGAAAATGCCAGGAAGGCTATGTTAATCAGTTTGATGAAAATAGTTCAGATTGTATATGAAACCAGCACATTGTACCCCTTGATTGCACTATTGTACACAACTATGATTTAATAATAAAGACAATAAAATTAAAAAAAAAAGAACCTCTGTTTCTGCATTTTTGTTTACTCCACTTTTGTTCAAACTTCTCTTTCTCTCTGGTTATATACGTTGAGGGGAAGCCTTTCTACCCTACTTATATTTCTAAGTTTCTTCCTCCAGAGGGCCTTCAACCACTGTTGCCATGTTCAGGGCCTCACCATGGCAGTGGTTGCTTTAAAAGGGTTTAAGGATTTGAAGAACTTATGCAGCTGTGCCACAGGAACATTTGTGTATTTCCCTATAATACTGAAATTCCTTTGTTTTTGCGGAGGCATCAGCAGCAGCAGTGGCACCATGATTTGGCAATTATATTCTTGGTTAATTTTTCTAAAGCATCAAATGAATTGTTACATACATTAATGGGCAAATTCACTAGTGTGATGTCTCATGGATCTGGGACTCTCTGTATATCATAATGTCAGAGAAAACTGATTACCAGTAGAATGATTGGAATAACATCTTGAAGACATGTTTCAAGTTGGGTTATTCTGGGTTTATTTTAATTTTGAGATGGTGAAAATTGATGATTACAGACAAAGCAACTGTTATATTCTTTTTATAGAAAAATATGAGATCTTAAAAAAATATTTTAGCAACAAATGTTCATAAGTAAAATTTTATTTCAGATAAAATTTACTTATCAGGACTTGATTATGATATTTATAGAAAATAAGCTGATCTTGGGCAGCACCTGTGGCTCAAGGAGTAGGGCGCTGGCCCCATATACCAGAGGTGGCGGGTTCAAACCCAGCCCTGGCCAAAATCTGCAAAAAAAAAAAAAAAAGAAAAGAAGTTGATCTTGAAAAATACATAGTTTTCAGGAACCCAATCACTTTATAACAAATATATTTGCACCAGAATGTTTATTGCAGCCCAATTCATAATTGCTAAGTTGTGGAAGAAGCCCAAGTGCCCATCGACCCATGAATGGATTAATAAATTGTGGTATATTGGTATATGTACACCATGGAATATTATGCAGCCTTAAAAAGATGGAGACTTTACCTCTTTCATGATTACATAGATGGAGCTGGAACATATTCTTCTTAGCAAAGTATCTCAAGAATCAAAGAAAACGTATCCAATGTACTCACCCTACTATGAAACCAATTTGCAAGCACCCACACTTCCATATGAAAGCTATAACCCAAGTACAGCCCAAGATGAAGGGAAAGAAGAGGGGGAGGGAAAGGGAGTGGGGAGGATGAGTGGAGGGAGGCTAATTGGTGGGACCACACTTATGGTGCATTTTACAAGGGTGCATGTTAAATCTACTAAGTGTAGAATATAAATATCTTAACACAATCACTAAGAAAATGCGGTGAAGACTATGTTCAACAGTTTGATGAAAGTATTTTAAATTGTATATAAAACCAGCACATTGTACCCCATAATTGCATTAATGTACACAGCTATGATTTAACAAAGAAAGGGGGGGAAATTACAATGCCTTTTACAACATCAAACTATATAAAACCACTCCTTTAAAAGACATTCTTGCCTAGAAACATTTTTAGGGGGGAATGAAATTTTCAGGAGAGAAGAGGAGAAAATTTTCCCTCGCGGATACTGTTGGTGACCTGGCTATTTGTGTATAGGCATACACTGGTTTTCTTATTTAAAGAATAGCCACAGGTTTTTGGCCATAAGAGCAAGCTCCATGTGAACACAGAATAGAGTTTCTGAGGAGTTAAAGTCCCTTAGGGCAAGTTCTTAATTATGAGAAAAGGATATTGATGGATAAAAGCTCTGTCTTTCTCTCCCCTCAGTGGGACACCTGAAGCATGTTCCACAGAGTCTCCAAGCAATACTAAGTCCAGCTGAGCCCTAGTTGTCTGAGGAATTTGTTTTTTAACATACCCTGTATTATCTGTTTTTCCTTCTTTGCTTTCCTTTCATACTCGCCTGTCTCAATTCTTCCTAGGGTCACACATGGAATAAATCAATCTCAGGGTTGCCTTTGGAAGAATCTTATCAGAAATAGTCTAATGATAGATGAATTTAAAAACTTACAATGCAAGTGTTAAGATAATGACCCCTGAGATTGGAAGGGAAATCAATTATATAGATTCCTTTTCTCTACCTAAGTCGTGAGCCAATAATAAAATAAGACAAAAACAGTCAGGAAAGGAAGGCCAAAGTACATTATTACTACTGAAGCTGCTGATATCACAGAATATACCATATTTTGCCATAAATAATGTGCTCTCATGTATAATGCATACCAATATTTTGGCCCAGACTTTCAGGAAAAGAACTCTTTAGCTTTAATTTTTTTTTTTTTTTTATTGAATCATAGCTGTGTACAATAATTCAATCATGGGATACAGTGTATGGGCTTCAGATACAATCGGAGATATTTTCATCAACCTGATTAAATATTATTTGTTTATATTGAGGTACTTATTTTTCTTATAAAGGAATTTTAACATTTTTAACATATTATGGTACAAGAAATTTTATGTAACAAAGTATTATAAAATAAAAGGGCAAATACAAGGTGCAAGAAATTTTATGTACCAATAACAAATAGCACTACCCATTTATGATGCACATTCTTACTTTTCCTTTAGAAGTAGGAGCAGAAAGTGAGCACCATAGGGCGGTGTCTGTGGCTCAAAGGAGTAGGGTGCCGGCCCGTATGCCAGAGGTGGCGGGTTCAAACCCAGCCCAGGCCCAAAACTGCAAAAAAAAAAAAAAAAAAAGAAAGTGAGCACTATATATGGCAAAATACAGTAGGTTATATATGAAGACACATATATGTATGATTGCAGAATTACCCAAAATGGACCAAAACTGGCCAATCTTTGAAAGCAGTGGAATGAACTTACAACTCTTCATCCCCAGAATCACGTAATCTGCCTACCCAGTCACAGGCATGGTTCTGCCACTATAGTAAACCCTCCATCCCCAAAGTTGCTTCTCAGCTTCTGCCACTTTCAGGGTCAGGAACTATTTAAGACCAATTGAGAGGAGGTTATTCCAGGAGAGAGGAAGGGGCAGAGTTGGATATCCCCAAGTTATTCTTTCCAAATTTATAAGTGGGAATTCACTTCCAACTTTTGCAGGTAGGAGTGAGTAAAGAGGAAGCGAGAGGCCCATAGTGGTGTTAGTGAAATATCTGTTGCATGGAAGGGAAAAAAAAATGAATCAAGAGTTGTAAGTTCATTCCACTGCTTTCAAAGATTGGCCAGTTTTGGTCCATTTGGGGTAATTCTGCAAACATACAGATTAAGTCAGGGCAAAAATCTTACCTTAGCTTTTGATTTCTTTTTGCGTTCTAAATATTGGCTATTTTAACTTATCTTAGCTAACGCAAGATGCAGGTTTCTTAATTGACTTGTTACTCTACCTTACTTCCTTTTTTCCTCTAGATCAGAGGTCTCCAAACTTTTTGGCATGAGGCACAGGTTTCGGGAAGCAGGTGGGTATCTGACAGGAAGTGGCACACAGGCAGTGATGTGAGTGTCGGGAAGTAGCTGTAAATACAAATGAAGCTTCGGCTGCTCCTCTCTTGTTTGCAGTTCAGTTCCCAATAGGCCACCATCTAATGCTCATCCACAGCCCAGGGGTTCAGGATGGCAGCTCTAGATAATGACTCACACAAGTATGATGACTCATACTTTATCATAATTTGAAAAAGAAAAAGAAAACTTGGATAAAAATTTTGATAGAATTGTTTACTAAATCTTTGTTAACACCAAAAAGTTCTAAGTTTAGATTAGTCTTCCTTTCTCATTTTTTCTGGATCTTAGTTCCTTTATCTATATCATTAAGTATGAAATCAGATGACAGACCTCCTTTTCAGTCTAACAGGTCATGAGTCTATTGCAGTATAGAGGACTGGACACCATGCTTGCAAAGGACAGTTACTGATTCTTATCACATTAAAAGGAAACGCTGAGAACAGGACAGTCTCCTGGCAAGCTTAGAGACGTTCCCTGACTTGGGGGCAATCCCCCAAGTAACTCAGTGGTCCAGAATGAGATAAGGTCGGTCACTCACTAGTAAGCATGTGTTAAACATTGATGCTTAGTAGTTCTTCATGAGGATTGTGGGGAAAGAACACGTGAGGAGAGCACATGGCAATCCTTATGCAGGCAGCCCTCATATGTAATTACTTGAACTCTCCACACCTGTTTATGTCAATTACCTTAACTCCCACACCTGTTGTGTATAACCTTAATAAATAGCCGTTGCAGAGGGGGCTCGGAGCTACCCTGCAACTAAGGTTAGCCCGCCTCCACAAACTTGTACTTCAAATTTGTGTCATGCCTGGTTCCTTCCTGCGGCGACCAAGACCAGGCCATAGGGGCCACAACATTGCAGTCTTCAAATTTATGGATGTTCTTTTTATTTATTATTTATTTATTTTTTTGAGACAGAGTTTCACTTTGTCGCCCTCAGTAGAGTGCCATGGCGTCACAGCTCGCAGCAACCTTAACCTCATGAGCTCAAGCAATTCTCTTGCCTCAGCCTACCAAGTAGCTGGGACCACAGGCTCCCACCACAATGCCCAGCTATTTTTAGAGATGAGGTCTTGCTCTGGATCAGACTGTTCTTAAACCTCTGAGCTCAGGCAATCCACCCACCTCCACCTCCCAGAGTGCTAGGATGGATGTTCTTTTTAAAGGAGTTAGTTACCTGTTTGTAAAATTAGTATAGTTTCTTTGTTGTTGCTGTAAATAGGCTTTATGTTTTAGAATACTTTTAGGTTCACAACAACACTGAGTGGAAGGCACAGAGATTTCCCCTGTATTCCCTGCCCTCATGTATGGGAAAAACTTCCCCATAATTTATTTTTCCCATCAGAATGCTACATTAGCATTCTACAATATCTATGTAGCATTCTACAAAATCTATCTATAATAGATTTATCAGTGATAGCTGTATAGATTCAGCTATGATTTACATTAGGCCACAGTTTACATTGGGGTTCTCTCTTGGTTGTATAAATTCTGTGGATTTGGAAAACTGCCTGTGACATGAACCCCCCATTATACAGCGCCATACAGACGAATGTCAGTCAGTGCACTGAAAATGCTCTGTGGCATTATCTGGGTATTTTTCCTCCCCCTAACCTTTGGAAACCATTGTTTTGTTTTGTTTTTACTGTCTTCATAGTTGTGCCCTTTCCAGAATGCCTTGTAGTCGGAATCATACTGTGTATAACCGTTTTACAGAGGCTTCTTCCACTTAGCATGCATTTAAGTTCCCTTCATGTCTTTTTGTGACTTGATGGCTCACTTCTTTTTAGCTCCGATGTGCCACAGTTTAGCCATCCACTGAAAAACATCTCGGTTGCTTCCAAGTTTTGCCACTATAAATAAAGGTGCTATAAATATCTGTCCACTGGGCAGCGCCTGTGGCTCAGTGTTTAGGACACCAGTCTCATATACCAAGGGTGGTGGGTTCAAACCTGGTCCTGGTAAAACTGCAACAACAGAAAAAATACCGGGCATTGTGGCAGATGCCTGTAGTCCCAGCTACTTGGGAGACTGAGGCAAGAGAATTGCCTAAGCCCAAGAGCTGGAGGTTGCTGTGAGCTGTGATGCCACAGCACTCTACCGAGGGTGAAAAAGTGAGACTGTCTCTAAAAAAAAAAAAAAAAAAAAAAACGTTTTTAATTATTATATATTAGTTTATATTATTTATATAATAACTAAAAAATTAGATTTGGTTATTAAACTAAAAGTAAAAATTACTTTTTTAGTTATTATATATTAGTTATTATAAAAAATTAGTTATTATATAACATATATGTATGTCCACTGGTTTTTCTGTGGACATAAGTTTTTGGCTATTTTGAGGAAATCCCAAAATGTGTGATTGCTAAATCACATAATAAGAGTGTTTAGTGCTTTAAGAAACCAACAGCAATTTTCTCCACAGAGGTTGTACACTTCTGCATTTCCACCAGGAATAAAGGCAAGTCCCTGTTGTTCTGCCTTTCCTCCTGTGCTTGGTAGAACCAGTGCTCTGAGTCTTGGCTGTTCTACAGTGGCATCTCGTTATTGTGTAAATTTGCATTCCCATGATGGCCTATGATGTGGACGATATTTTTATATGCTTATCTGCCATTCATTTATCTTTTCTGGTAAAGTGTCTGTGCAGTTTCTTGGCCCATTTTTAAAGCAAGCTTTTTATTGTTGAGCTTTAAGAGGTTTTTTTAATAGTATGTATTTTGGACAATATTCCTTTATTGTCCAAAACAATAAAACATCCTTTAAAACATTTTATCCTAGTCTGTAGCTTGTCTTTCCATTCTGATGATGGTGTCTTTTGTAGAGTATAAATTTGTAATTTTAATGAAGTCCAGCTTATCAATTTTTTTGTTAAGTGGATTATGTCATTGGTGTTGTATATTCAAAATCAATGACCTTAAGATCATCTAAATTTTCTCCCAAGTTATCTTCTAGGAGTTTTAAGGTTTCACATTTTCTATTTAGTATATGATACATTTCAAGTTAATTTTTTGTGAAGGACATAACAGCTCTGTTTAGATTCATATTTTTGCATGCTGATATTGTTTTTCTTTTCATCACCATTTATTAAATGGAGCTTTGTTAAATTGTGTTTTTATTGACCCATTCATTTCTCTTTGGGTCCTCAAAGGAGTCATCATCCATTGAAAAATCATTTATTCCTCTAAAATAAATCATACTTTTTCCCCATTCCATTTCTCTTCTATTTTCCTTGTCAATTTACTCACTCTCCAGACCCAAATCCACCTTTCAATGGTTCTTTAAATTTGGGCCATTGATTTTGGCTGACTTATCAACTTTGCAGATGCACGTATGGGTACTTAGGGGAAGAGTCATATCTTGATGTGCTTGCATTGCTAGCAATAATGATTTAATAAGCCTAAAACCAATTTTCAATTGTTTGTTGCAAGTAGGACAGGAATTGAATGAAGAAAATAATTGTAGATGATGGGAAAAAGGGAAGAGAGACAGGAGAGAAGTCCAGCAGAGAAACCCAAAGCCTGGTGCAAAATGCATTGCCGGCAGCCTAGTTCCCTTAAGACTCAAGAGGCTACTTTGCTGAAACTTCATCTCCCCCAGCAGGAATCTACTGCAAGAACTCTGAGTAGGCAAGTCTTGCCAGGGACAGGGCTGCCCTCTCAGGGAGAGTGAGTGATTTGGGAGAGTTAGGAAATGCAGAGTGTTTAAACCTTGATAAACAGAGAAAGAATTGCTCTGGACTAGATAAGGAGAAAAAGTATCTCCTTTCGTCTGTCACCTTGGTATGGCCAGAAATGTCAGTCCATCTGGACCCAAGGCTTCTTGAGCGTTAATGGCCACTCCTGAGGTTTGTGTGCGTGGCCTAACTGTAGTCTGCTTTGATGTCATGCTCCTGGACTATGTTCCCTGTCCCATGCTCTGTTTGTGTTAAGATTATAAATAAATTAGAGCAATAAAGGTAAAAAGTAAATCAGTCTAATTAACATAGTCAAAGAAATAGTTTGATTAGAAAATACAAGCCCAGCAAGAACCATGACGTAAGGGTTGGCCTTCCCCTACTGGGTATGAAATAAATGCACAGCCAGCCTGGAGTCAGGGTCTTGCAAAGATTCCTTGGCCCATGCTGTTCTTAAACTTCAAATCTGTGTCTGTCTTTTCATTTTCCTTCATTTTCCTGTCTCCGCCAAGCACTGGGAAGAATCACTGTGAAGTTTGGGGCTGGTTCCCCAACAACTTTTGGGTTTATCCTTAAAATATCTGCTAAAATTCCACAACTAATCATTCCACACTAATAGAGATGATTATGTTTTAATGATTTCACTTATCGAAGGAGCCTATTTTCATATTCTCCTATAAAAAATAATTTTGCCTTTGCTGACATATAATATTGTAGCTTAATTAAATAAAATGTGCTTCCTTTTAAAGGATAAATCCCTGTCTTAGACCAAAAGACTGAAAATAAGCTGAAACTTAAAAAAGGCTAAAAAAAAAAAAAATTTCCCAGTGTCACTAAGGCTGGGTGACAAAATTAAAGCCAAGGCAAAGTTGACTGGAATCATTATTTCTCCTGCTTATACCACAACTATAGAACACATAATAATTTCTTATTTTTATGGTGTTACCCATGACGTATTGTAACCTGCCTTATAGTTCTCATCTACCCATGGGGATATCTAATTGCTAAGCTATCCTTAATTCATAACAGCACTCACTCCTTAATTAAACACCCATTTCTCCTAATCCTGCCTCAGAAACTACAACCAATCCACAAATCAGCTACGCTTCCTTTAAATCTTCCTAATAACCCTTCAGTTTATATGAGATACTTTTCTCCATTTGGAACAGCAGCTTTCCAATATGAACCTCCCTGCATACATAAAGTCAGTAAAGTGATTTGTCTGGTGGTCTTTGGCTAATTAGGTTTTACATTTTACTACTTACCATGTTGGATTCATTGTATAATAAGAGACCACCACTGTTTGTTCTACTTTGAATATGGTACAATGTGAGCTGAGTAGGGTAGTTATGCTCTCAGGGGTAGCCTGTCAAGCCTTTTGAAGTATAGGAATGCAGACATTATTTTGCCTTCATGAAGTTACAATGAACAACTATAGGTATTTGGTCGTTTAATAAAATTTGCTTTCATTTTGCTATTATTTCTTTCTGTTATCACTTTAATTTTTTTTTTTTTTGCAAAAATGCACGTGATTTTAGAAAACATCCCATTTTGACCAAAAATTTCTGATTTAAAATGACAGTGAGTTCTATATTTGTAATTGAAATTATACTAGTGATAAAAACACATATTAAATTATGACCAGTGATGGTCTATGACTATGAAAAGCACAAAGATAAATAACCATTATTCTCTAGCACAATATTTTTTTATCTATCTTGATGGGAAGTAAAAATACACATGTGCAGACATAGGATGCAGTTAAGTAACAAAATGTTGAGTGTTAAATTTATAATTTATTGATCAATAAAAGTGCTTTCATATCTCTATACTTTAGTTTTTCATACTATGGAAAATATAATGAATTATAGTAGTTATATCAAAATTCTAAAATGTAATCCCAGACTAGAAAAGTCTCTATCTATCTGTCTCTATTTCTATATCTCTGTATTTGAATTTTGTACCTACTTCTACTTTTATATCAATGTGCTTGCTGTGAATGTGAATTTATTCAAATAGACCCACTGTTGAAAACATTAATACATATATATAAATTAAAAATAAATGCAATATTTAGTTAGTATTAATTTAATCTGGCCTTGGATTCAGATTGCCTGAATTAGGAAACTTGAAATTGATTTAGTTGCTGGATGAGATTAGGAGATTTACTTAACCATTCTATGCTTTGTTATTGTCATCTGAAGTTAGGGTGATATTAGTTCATTTACATGAGCTTTGGGGAGAACAAATTAATTAGGATGAAAAAATGTAAAGAATGGCACGTATACTTTATATTATCAATACACATTATTTATGATTAATAACTGAATCTTGAAGAGATGTTTATAAGTCTGTGTGTGGTAGCGGGTGAAGTTACAGAAATATAACTCAGTGCTCACTAGAAAGATTTGTAAAGATGCCTAAAAAAAATAGCCTACATATTTTCTTGAAAAATGTAGATGACTTGACATAAAATTGTTTTATTTTCTCACATTGACTTGTAATGTTTTGCTATGTATTAAAAAAATGTGATAAAGACATTTCCAGTGTGTATAGATTAACATAAATACTAACTAGTTTATCCTCTCTTTGCTTAATAAATAACTTATAGTTTATTGAGAAGCTTTAGGAAATTTCATATTCTGGTGAAGCTCAAACAATTGAGTCATTGACAAGATATGTCATGAAAAAGCTTTACCATTTATAGAATCATCAAAATAAGATTGTAGCATGTCTGTATACCCAAACTATTTTTTTTTTCCATTAGAGTTCAAAATACCACAGAACAGCCTAGTGAAGTACATTGGAAAATGACATAATTATAAAGGTAAGGAGTGAAGAATAAGAAGGATTAAGTGATGAATTTTGAAGCTGTGAGGTCCTCACAAACCTATGCTACTGCTTCTGATCATTCTGAGAGGATAGATGTCCTTTTTGGGAGAGTATCACTGGGAATATGACTCTGCAGTTTAGAACCGGTTTCTTTATTTACCATTTGTTACATAACAGCCACTCAGGAACTGCCACCTATTTCACTTTATAAAACAAACATTGTCTTTATTGATATCTTCATCACAGCATATTGTTTCAAGGGAGAACAGTGTGTATAGGTGTGCAGCGACTGCTGGGAAATATTTAGTTGGAAACTTCCAGCTATTTAAAAAATCTCTGTGGTTTATGTATTTCCTAAATTATTGTACTTAGAAAAGCTACCTTTATCTGTACTGTGCCTCAGAGAACAAAGGGACTAATGTAGATTCTAAAGAGAAATAAAGTTTGAGATTTTATGTGTCTTAAGTCTTCTGTGTTACTCTGCAGTTTCCATAGAGATAACTTCTCCCTACAGTTCAAGCCCTAGGTAAGAAAATGTGAGGTATGCAGTATTTTAAAGATTAATCAGGACAAAGATTTCTTTTGGTATGGTGCTTGTGGGATGAGAAATGGAAAGTGAAGTTGATGGGCCATTTGAGACTTTAGATTCCAATAGCTAAGATCATCCTTGTTTTTAAAATAAGCAACAAGACAATAATCCCTTCGGTTAACTCTTTCTGGTCCCTCCTTCTCTCTAGGGTTTTTTGCTCTGTCTGGTTCTCTCTGATTCCTTTCCCCCTCTCATCCCTTCTTTCTCTCTTCCCCAAATACTTTATTAATATGTTAACTTAAATTCTTCTTCAAGTTCTTACTATAAAATTCATGTGTTAGTGGAGAAAAGGTAGAAGGGACACATTTTTGTATTCATACGAAGAACTAAAGCACCTTGCATGGGAAGGAAATGCTGTCCAATCATTATGGATTCTTTCATTTTATAATCTAATTTTCTATAAGGAAAATCCAAGGCTGATCTTTTCTTATTAGATGAAATCATAGTGTTTTTTTCTATAAACCATGATTTATTTAGTAAGGAGTTAACATTCAGCTATTCTTTTAAGGAGAAATCACTAGATATGAACTACACAGTTTATCATAATTTTTCAGTAAAAAGTTTATTGCCTTCTTAATCCAAGTATGCAATACATATTTTCAGAATCTACTTTTTTAAATTAAAAACTATAATATCTTGTCAAGAATGTGCTTATTGAATCACTTTATATCGAATAACTGAAACTTTATCTGTAGAATTAGGCTACAATAGCAAAAAATCAATGCTGTTTTTTTTCCTAAGTAGATTCAAGTGAATGCAAACCCCTCCCCCCAAAAAACAAACAACAAAGAAAAAACCATTTCACCATGGTTCAGTGTTTTTCCTCGGAGGCCAATTTTCAAATATATATGTGAACATGATTTTATTTACATTTCGTATGAGACAAAGAGGTAAGTATTGCATTAAAATCCCTTGTTGAAGTCTGTACCATTATGCTGCCCTTCTATCTGTGCGTGCTTCTTTGCAAGCGTGTCTGTTTGGATTTCCCTTTGTGCATGAGAGGATAGCATTTATATTTTTATCAAGATTATTAATTAACCTCTCAGGTCATTAGCATAGTCTACCTTCCCCATTCTCTCTCTAAGTGGGTATAACTTGCTATGTGTCCTTCCGCTGATTAAATGACAAATATCTCCCACTTTGCTTACCTAATTTGATTTTAGCTTTTGGTCCCAATTAAAATAGCTTGTCTTATGAATTTGAACATTTGAATACAAACTTATTTATAAAACCTTTAGCTGGAATCACCAAGGCGATTAACACTAACTGTGTCATCATAGAAAACTGTAAAGAATAAAAATGATTCTCAAAAATGTTTCAAGAAATAGAAAATTATTACATTCCAGTGCTTTGAAAAGACTCCTGGGAACTCTTGTTTTACTATTATTCTGTTTATTCTCAAGATCTAGTTTTTACCAAGAGCATGCAAAAGATAGAACTTTATTTTATTAGAGATCAATGATAATGTTAATTAATTTTCCTTATAAAGAGAAAAGGAATTACCAAGTACTTGAAGACATGTGTCTAACCAGCCTTGATCTTTGTTGACTCTGTGTATATATCATAAAATATCTATTTGTATTTTTATATAAAATGTAAATATTTATGCATGCATAAATATACAACCTTTAAGTATATACAAATTGCATATTTATTTAATGTAGTCAAAATCAGAATTTAGCCTCTAAAACACACATTGACACACTGAAGTATGCATTTGTGTGTGTATGACTTCAGTAAGAAAGCAGACAAAAATAATGCTTCCATTACAAAACCGCACTGGTAGTTTTGCACTGGGTCAGCATACTTAATCTGGAACTAGGCTTCCCAGATTCCCTTTCTGTTAAGGTTCTGAGTTAAAGTTAACTAAGGCCATGCTTCATCAAATTTGGAAGTTAGAAATGAAGTAGAACCCCTTGCTTTCTTCAGGGTTCCTGATTACCCGAGGGGAGCACCAGATATGGAAAAGCTGGCAGGGTCTAATGTGGCCTGGTTTCCAACCATTAGTTGCCCAGCTGCTCCTCCCCACTTTCCAGCTGATGTGCAGAGATCTCAAGCCCATCAAGAGACATAGAATCAACAGCTCTCCAGAGCTCCACTTTCTGGCCCCACAGCGGATTTTTTTTCCTTTGTATATTCTATAATCTATTTATTTATCCCTCCACAGAACCCACAGCAAGGAGATTATTTAGAGTGGGTCACAACCAGGGCCTGGAATCTACACTCTAAGATGCCTTCTTCCCTCATTCTATAGCTTAGGTGGGGGTATGGTTTAGGCAGAACTGGTGTCTCTTCCGGAGAAGGAAGGAGGACCTAGGTATGCCCATAAAAGTGGCCACATCTCATAAGGTTGATTAGCAGGCTGGAAGACAAAATTCTCCCACTAAAGGCACTTTTGCCCCAATAGAAGGCTGGAAATTGGTAGAGGGGGTTATAGTGGTGGACTTATTTGGCCCGAAGGCTCTGACTTGTCTCCAGACCTCAATGCTTTAAGAGGGCTAATTAGTGATCTCCCTCTGAACTGCTAGCTGGCCTTTCTGGACCCTTTCTGCCCATCCCCTTTTATTTCCTACAACTCCTTGTTTGAGAATATTCATGGTGTTTCTGGCGATACCAAGCTTAACACTTAGAGACAGCAGGTAAAAATGTATACTGAGGAGAAATTAGAACAACCAAAAAATGTGTACCCTGTAATATTCTGAAATTTTAAAAAAGAATTTACATATTGGTAGTAGGAAGAGCAAAGTCAGATTTACATAAAATATATCTTTGAAATAAAAATTTAAAGTAATATTTTTATTGACTCAGGATGACTGGGATGGAAAAGTCCAAAAGCTGAATCAACTGGCAAAACTGGGTCAACAGGAAGAGTGCCGAAACCTTAAGAAATAAGGAATTCAGAAAGAGAAACTACTTCATTACAGATGACCGGGAGTTTAGTTTAGGGACCGGAAGAACACTCAGGCATTGTGAGGATTAGCTTCTGGAAATGGGGACAACAGAGTCATTCAATTGTTCCTTCAAAATTCACCAGATTATTTTATGTATATATTCTATTAAATATATATATTCTTTTCTATTATATATGTACATACTCTAGAAAAATTTAAATATGTGTATATATGCATTATATATTATATTAAATATATACTATGATAATCTATATGTATATATAATATTAAAATTTAAACATAGAAAAGGATGAAGTTTTATTCTTCTTTGTGCTAGGAATCACAATGAATATTTATTACATAAATGAATAAAAGAATCTGCTTTACTTTAAGTAAAGAAACTTGTCTGAGTGTCACCTCAATCAGTATTTCACAACTTGGCTGCATATTAGGCATATGGAAATATTTTCAAAACCACCAATGCCCCCATCCCCTCCCAGGCCAGCAACTTGGTCTCTCAAGTGTGGGAGTGGAATGTATCACACAGAATTAATTTGAAAATCTCCATTTGGCCTCATCCTTAAAAATAGTACAATAATTTAAGAGTATTGTAAACAATAAAACCTGATAGATACCGATAGATACCAAGACTTGTACATATGTTGCTTTGGTAGAAGAATTAAAATGATTGAAGAACTGAACAGGGTAAAAATATCATGTCTACAAAACAAGCCTTTCATGACAGTTATATTGAGAGTAGCATCTAGTGTAGTGTTTTTATTGACAGAAACATTTGCCCTAGAACATACATTAATGTATTACATTTTGGCCAAGTTTGGCTATAGCATCTGAAAGAACAGAGATTTCTTCTGACATATTTTTTCTAAGACATTTAAAATGAGCAGCAAAGATCTGCATCCAGGCACAACTTATTAAGTTAATCAGCTATTAGCTTTCAGAACTGAGGCCCCAAAATAATCACCCGCGGATTTCCTTCCTTCCTCTTACCCTTATTTTTTTCTCCTTTCCCTCCTTCTCTCTTCTCTAAAATCAGATGAACTATTTAGGCTTTTACTTTTCTTTTATTTACACTTTATTTCAATTCTGTTCTTTGTTTATACAATTGTGACAGTGGTATATCTGGTTCATATTTTTTTGCTGTTTGTTATTCAAGGTTCTTGATTTATTTTAGAAAGAAAAAACCGAAATACTTAAAATGATAAAATATAGAACCTGAGTCAATACTCAAACAAAGTAGCATATTTCTGAAATTACATTATTAGGGAGATTGGATGACTCTTCGTGTTAATGTAAATTGTCATAAAACTATTGTGACACATTTTATAAGCTCCCACTGCCTTTCTTGTGCTTACTTGAGAATCAAATCCATCTGGCAATTCATGTAAGTCAATGACATTCATTAATAACTTCTCATTTTTTCAGTTATGACATATGAAGGTTTTTATACTTGTAAGGCTTGGTAAGGCTTGAGAAATATCTACAACTGATTATTGTGCTTTCTCATTAGAACATGATAACAAAGAGCTCTCCTGAGAAAATGACCAGCTGTGTCCAGTTAACTGTTCCTGGTCACCCCAGATATCCCAGTTAAACAGTTGAAATGTGTTCATATTTCATTTCCTACTTATTAGTTACAATGGCTTTCAGTTTATTGGACTCCATTTCATATGAATGTAGTCTGTATTGCAATGACATTTTATAAAATAAAAGACTGATACTCTGCACTGCATTTTTCTTGAGTTTTGAATTATATGGAGTCAAGAAATGTAATATTCTACCCCTATTAGTAACAGTTGAAATATCTAAACACACACAGGCAACAAAATTATCTTCATATTTATATAGTTTATATATTTATCAATATTTTTCATATTAATAACTTCAGAATCAGATTCTTATAAGCCAATGTTTTCCTTACTCATTAAATCTGAATATTGTGGTCCAAATTCTTTAACCTTGTATTACCTTGATTGCAATATATAAATATGTCCAAACTCATCAAACTATATGCCACATATGTGGAGTTTCTGCTGTTAAAATTCATTTAACTCATAAAAATGAAAGAAATGAGAGTTCTCACATTGTAAAGCTATGAATAATTTTATTATAAATTTTGAATTTCACAGAGAGAAGTTGTAAGAATTGAAAATAATTATTTCATCCCTAGAACCTAAAATATTTTTGTTAGATTAATGCCTTCTTTACAGGATTTTGGTAACAACCATAGAAATCCCAAGGTCTAGTAAAGCTGAATTGAAGTAATATTCTTGAGTCCAATACATATTTGAGTTTTTTGAACAAACATTAGCATGTGAAAAGTTCTGAACATAGTTCAAAGTATTGGTAAAAAATTCTTACATCATCTCAGGATATCTGATAGGAAGAACGTGATTTAAATAATTAATTTTAAAAATAATATTTTTGAACTTAGAAATTGTAAGTTACTTTCAGAGGATCCCATTTTTGTTAATCTTGAAATATAATGCTTCAGGAAGCCATTCTGCCTCTAATCAGTATCCAAAACCATCAACAACCTAAAAGATACACTGAATATGTGCAGAACACATAGATTTTTTATGGGTTATCATGAAATCAACATTGATTTTCCTTAATTTAATTTCCACCATGAATTTGTGCTCATAAAAGTGTCGAATTATTAAAATATAAAAACAATGTCTATTACTTCTTCAAAGTTGTGTGTTTTTGTTGTTTTTGCTGACAACACACTGTAAAACATTTATTTCCTGTGATAAAGAAAAATACATTTTTATAGTGTTGATAAACAGAGCAGGTGTGGAGAAATAATATGCTTGACGTTTTATTTTTACAGCTGTCTTTTTATAAGTTGCAACCAAATAAAATGAATAAGAAAAGTAAGTTTTCAAGAGAAAAATTTTCAAACATTGATGAATTCAAGTGAAATGTGTGTGGTTTTTCATTGGTCCTTTTATCGTGCTTTTAAAATTTTCCCAAATCATTTTTATGTTCAACTTTGCCATCAAATGTTTATACAGTTTCCTCAGTTGAACAAGAGTATGACACGTTAGAATTTAAAAAGATATACGTAAGCAAAGCATTAAATCTTCCTTTGTAAACAATCAATTTGCTGGAAAAAGTAGGGAGTCTTTGCTTCTCTTCTCTCTCAACGTTATTGTTATCATGACGCTACACTTTGTGGCTTTAAAAATTACTTTACTCCAAAGTTTTTATTTCTTAATAACCTTGGAAATACAGAGAATATTTTATTTTATATAAGGGATTATGGATATTTTTTTACCAGGAAGAGCATTCTTGGAAAAAAGAGACTGAGTTTTCAATCCTTTTGATTGAATTCTGTGGTTATTCCCATGGATACACAATTATTGACATTTTTGTATCCCACCACTCTTAATTTAAAATTTAGTGTATTTTTTAATGTACCATGACACCTTAGTATTTCTATACTGATAGTCAAACTATTACCTAGTAGCAAATAATTCTTTTTTTTCTGGTAGTTTGTCCAAACTTTGCACAAATACCTCTGGCTTTTATGCCCTGTACATTTTTTAGGCACCATATTACAGTAAACCTTTCTAAAAGATCCTTTGCATGCACTTGATAGATAATTGTCAAGGATATTATAGCAGGTTGTAAGAAGTCTGACAAGATGATACTTTTTGAAAAGAGCAGTTAGAAGAAAATACCACATATTATGATATCACTGTGCCAAATTCCATATTGGCAAAAAAAAAAAAAAAAAAAAAAAAAAAAGGACTTTGGATATTGGACGTGGATATGAAAAAAAGTTGTATAAAATCAAAATCCAAATAACTACTAGAGAGGGGAAAAATTAAATAAAAACCCCATGGTAAAATGACCATTATGAAATAGGCGTCATCAAAGCTCTCTAACAATATTCAAACTAAAATTTCCTGTTAAATCCCTTGGGGAATTCTCCCCTTTAAGTCTGAATTAGAAGTTATAATAGTCATTTGGTGTGTGTTGAGCATGTATGTGTACGAGTGGGGTGATTTAGAAAGGAAATTTTGCAAATGGGTATTTGTCAAGAAGTCAGAGAAAGCTTAAGATCTCTCTGTTTTCATAAACCAGTTGACTTTACTGACAGCTTTTGAATTCAGTCAATAATTTTCCATTTAAATATGACCATATTTGAACTTTATTTTTCTTAAAAATGGCAATAAAACCATGATTTTATTGTTGGACTTTAATTGTACTGAGTTTCTATTTATTAAAATTTTTATTAACTCATTTTTTTCTATATTACCAATGAAACTTGTAATCTTTAAAAAATTTACATGAAAAACGCGTATAGTTTCCTTCTTTTCCCTAAGTAATCTTATTTTTCCCCCATAATACATGAAGTAAGTCTATGCTCCCAAGTACTGAAATGGAAATAAATAAACTGTACAAAAGAGGAGCTGTTTCTAAGGAAAAACATTTTGATAATACCTTAAATTTGATTGTAGCTGAAAAGCATTTGCTTCCATTTTAGAGAAATGATCAGAAAGTACTTACTTTTAGCTTCAAGTCTGTAGGGAGCAGGTGTGAATAAATTGTTCAAATTCTTGCCGAGTAGAGCTTTAAGAACCTGTCAAGTAAATATAATATTTTCCAAAACTTCTGTTGTCCTTTGCTGCCTAGCTGTAAATGCTAAATCTACTACACGTAATTTTTTGTGTGGGGGGGTGCTTTTAAATTGCCAGGCCCAGACAAGATGGTAATGAATGTGCAGTTAACTTGCTTCTCAGGGAATATTTTCTAACTCATTCTATGAGGTCAGTATCACTCTAATATTAATTCCAAAACCAGACAAAGACATTGAATGAAATACAACTATAGAACAATACTTCTTATGAAAATAGATGCAAAAATTCTTGACAAAATATTTGCAGATTAAATCCAGCAACGTATGAAAATAATTCTACACCTCAATCAAGTGGGATTTTTTTCCAGGTATACACGGGGTTTAATATGCAGAACAATCAATTAATGCAATCATTCACATCCATATGCGAAAAGAAATCACAATATCATATGAATAGGTGAGAGAAAAACACCTGACAAAATTCCACAGCCATTTGTGATGAAAAACACTCAGTAAACTAAGAATAGGAGAGACCTTTCTTAACTTGAAAACTGATATGTACAGAAACTTGTAGCAAACATCATATTTAATGGTGAGAAATTAGGACCTTTCCCACTAAAATCAAGAACAAGGTCAGGATATTCCCTTTGATCATAACTTGTTAGCACTATACTGCAAGTTCTCTAAAGCAATAAGACAAGAAAAAGAAAAAGTTGTACTGATTGGGAAGGAGGAAATAAATTATTTTTGTTGGCATATGACATGATTGTCTTTATAGAAAATAGAAGAGAATTTTTGCAGGATAGTTAATATATAAAAGCCAGTTGTTTTCCTGTATAATAAAAGTGAACCAATAGAATTTGAAATTTAAAAACATGCCATTTATAATAGTACCCCCTGAATGAAGTACTTGAGTATAAATTTAACAAAATATATGCAAAATAAACATCATGAAAAAACTATTAACTTTGATGACAATAATCAAAGAACTAAATGAATGAAGATATATTTCATGATCTTAGACAAGAAGACTCAATAGTGAGATGTCTGTTTTTCCCAACTTGATCAATAAATTTAATGCATTCCCAATCAAAATCCCAAGAAGTTATAGTGTGGATACCGATCAACTAATTCTCACACTTACATAGTGAGGTAAAATACCTACAATGTAATAGGTTGGGTGTGGTGGCTCACACCTGTAATCCTAGCACACTGGGAGGCCAAAGCCGGTAGATTGCTTGAGCTTAGGAGTTCAAGATCAGCCTAAACAAGAGTAAGACGGTTGTTAAAACTAGCTGGGCATTGTGACCAGCACTTGTAGTCCCAACTACAAGGGAGGCCAAGGCACAGATCACTTGAACCCAAGAATTTGAGGTTGCTGTAAGCTATGACACCATGACAGTCTACCAAGGGTGACAAAGTAAGACTCTTTCAAAACAAAACAAAACAAAACAAAAAAACCCTAGAATTGTCAAAATGATACTGAAAGAAAAGAACAAAATTGTAGGACTGGCATTGTCAACTTTCATACTTACTATAAAACCACAATAATCAAGCCAGTGAGGTATTTGAAAGAATGGATACGTAGGTTAATGAAAAAGAATAGAAAACCCAGAAATTGACCCACACAAATATAGTCTCCTCATCTTGGACAACACAGCAAAGACCATAATAATGTTGAAAGGATAATATTTATACAAATGCTACTGGACATTGTCATGCATTACAGTGAATACAGACACAGACATTACGTCCCTCACAAAAATGAACTCGAAATGGATTACAGATCTACATGTAAAAGTCAAAACTATAAAACTTCCTATAACATAGGAGAAAGTATAAATTGTGTAGGATTTGGCAAAAACTTTGTAGATACGACACTAAATAATCCGTGAAAGAAATTATTGGTAAGCTGTATGTCATTACAACTTTTAAAAGTTCTGGTCAGAAACGCAATGTCCAGAGAAGGCAAAGAGTAGCCACAGGCTTGTACGAGACATTCAGAAAAAGAATTGTTATCCAAAAGATGCCAAGCACTCATAAAAATAAACAATAAGACAACCATAAACTCACTTTAAAAATGAACCAAAGGTTCATTACAGACACCTAAAGTACAGATGGTAGATAGGTAACTGAAAAGATATAATACATCATATCTCATCAGGGAAATGCAAATTAAACCTCAATGAGGCACCTCTAATCCCTCTAGAGTGGCTAAAACCCTTAACACCAAGAACAATGAACACTGGCAAGGAAGTGGAGCAACAGGAACTCTCCTTCATTTCTGTGGGCAAGGCCAACTTTTATAGCCACTTTGGAGGGCATTTTTGGGGTCCTTATAAAAGTGCATATATACCTGCCGTATGATCCAGCCACTGTGCTTCTTAGTATTTCCTCAAAGAAGTTGAAAGCTATGTCCTCTGTCTTATGCTGCAGAGACGTTTATAGCAGCGTTATTCATATGGCCAAAACCTTGGACTCATCCTAGATGTCCATCGGGTAAATACATAAATAAACTATGGTATAACCATATAATAGGATATTACTCAATGCTAAAAGGAAATGAACTATCAAATCATATACCGATATTTAGGAAACTTAAATGTATTGTAGGAGAAAGAAGCCAGTCAGAAAATACGATAACCTGTATGATTCAAACTATGTGACATTTAGGCAAAGGCAAAATTATGGAGACAGTAGAAATATTAGTGCTTTAAAGATGTTATTGAGGAGGTAGTTATGAGCAGGCAGAGCACAGAGGAATTTTAGAATACTGACACTATGATACTGACATGGTAGCTACATGACATTATACATGTGTCCAAATCCATGACATGTACAACATGAAGAGTGCACCATGATGTATACCGTGCACTTGGGGTGATGATGACGTGGTGATGTAGATTCGTCACTCGTAACCATCGTACCACTCAGGTGCGGGACGCTATGATGGAGAAGCTGAGCAGGTGTGGAGGAAGGGAGCGGGTACATTGAAAACTTTTGTAACTTTTGCTCATTTTCCCTTTAAACCCTTATAACAGCTTTAGAAATAGAAGTCTATTTTAAAACAAGACAAATAGCATTTAATTCCACTTACATGAAATAACTAAAATAGTCAAAATCTTAGAGACAAACTATGGAATTGTGGTTACCAGGAAGTAGAGTGAGGGAGAAATGAAGAGCTGTCATTTCTTGGATACAGAGTTTTAGATTTGCAAAATGCAGAAATTTTAGAAGTCTGTTTTACAACAACAAGAATTACTTACTGCTATTGACTGCACACTTAAAAATGGTTAAAAAGGTAAAAAATAATAAAAATAGTCAATTTTATGTTGTGTATACTTTGCTAAAATTAAAAAATTAAAAGATCACTTAAATAGATTATAGTATAATCACAGGACAGATTATATAATAACATGAACTGGTGGCTTTCTTTGGAGTATTAGGAGAATCTTCAAGTCAGAGTGATCTATGCGGAGGAAAAAAAAAAGCCTTATGTCTTTAGAACTGTGCCTGGGAGGACTGTTCTTGGGAAAACTCGAGGTATTTCTTAGATTTTAAGACTTTCCATAATCAATTGATTTCTACTTATCCCATGGAAAATACTGAATCTAAGACGGTAGCTGGACCAGCTATTAACTCTTAGAATTTGTGAAATAGCTCATTTGTATTCTGTGGGCCAAATGACGACAGAATATCAGCTGGTCCCAGGCACTTTAATAGGACACATTCTAAGAAGGCAGTCTGCTAAGATGAAAGGAATTGAATGTTAATAAGCAGTGGTAATTTTATTTTAAAAGGAATGACTTCGGTGCTCTTAAAGACTTCAATAATGAAGCCTCTCTGTTGCAAAAGATAGAAAACATTCTTTGAGAAACTGAGGCCAAACCTGGCATTTGTTCTCGTATATACATTTCACCAAAGGACATGGTAACCATCAAGAATAATTGTTTAAATCATTCACAATGAGCCAGAGAAGGTTAAAAATAATTTACAAGAAGATGCAGAAAAACATGATTCATATTCAAAAGGATGATGTTGTAATGGAAACCGACCATAGGCTGAACCCAAACGTTGGAATTAGGACACAGAGTCTTGCAGCAGTAATTATATTAAGAAAATAGATGAAATATTCCTGTAACTAATGGAAATATCTAGGCATAAAAATAAAACTGCAGAAGGAAGCAAGTGACTTTTCTACAACTAAAACACAATATCTGAAAACGTTAAATCTCACTGAACAGGCCTACAGAAGAACGGATAGAAGGAAATAATTTAAAGCAGATTATACAAGCTGAAAAATAGGAAAGCAAATCCTTTTTTTTCTTTTTAGTTGAGCAGATGTGAGCACTTGCAGCATAACAGCAGAATAGTTTAACTTGTGTAATGTTTCTCTCAGCAGTAGAGGAGAGGGTAGATAATAGTTTGAAATAGTAGAGCAGTCAATATTTTGAGAAAATAATGGCTGACAATGTCCTTAGTTAAAGATAAACATACAGATTCAATAAGTTCAATGAAACTCAGGTATGATACATACAACACTTTTAATCTCTCTTTCTCTCCATTAGGTACCTAATAGTTACATCATAGTTAAAGAAAAAAAGAAAAGGTTGAAATCAGTGAAATAAGACAAACAATCAAAAACACCTCTGCATTAAAGAAATAATCCCATAAAAATGGACAAGTTATTTGAGCAGATATTTCACAGAAGAATATGCACATAGCTAATAAAACCATTAAAAAATCCTCACCATAATTACTCAACAGGGAACTATAAGCTGAAACTATAATGCGTTACCACTACACAATTAACAGAACATCTAAAATTAAAGAGACTGAATCTAGTAAATATTGCCAAGGATATGCAGAAACTAATCTTCATACTCTATTGCTTGAGTGTAAAATTGTACAACAGTTTTTGAAAACTCGCTTATAGTATTTTATAAAACAAATATACTTTTATGTTCCAATAATTCCATGCCTTTGAATATAAGTTTGTAAAAGGTTTTGTACAAGAATGTCCATAGCAACTTTTTTAATGATTGCCAAAGACAATCAACCAATTTTCATCATTTGGGAAATCGATAAACAAAATCTGGGATAGTCACACATTTGAAAACCACCAGTAATTAAAAAAATGAATTTGCTGCATGCAAAACAAATTAATAAATATGAAAAACATTAAGTCGATCAAAAGAGTACATGGTGCATAATTCTCTTCACATGAAGTAGTAAAATAGATGAAAGTAGTTTGTAGTAGAAACAAAGAAGTTGTTGCCTGATAATGAGGGTGAGTGGCATTTCTTGGGCACTGGAATGAGAAAACATTCTGGAATGATGATGATATTCTGCACATCATAGGCATTACTAAGGATAAGAAAACTTTCTCCAAAATCTAAAAGTAAATTTTTAGAATCAACAAGAATTATCCAGGTTTCTGGATGTAAAATCAATATTCTGGGAGGTTAGCAGCCTTGGCTTCTTAAGAAAGAGTTCTGCATACTCAAGGAAAAGGGGCCCCAGAAGACAAATCAGACTCCCACCTGGAAATCCAGCCAGAGCAAACCAGAGATAGCTTGCACCTTAATTAAACTATAAGGCAGAACCAAATTTGCTCAATTTATGACTGAATTAAAGCACGTAGCACTTTCCCCCTACCTACTATTCAATTTGCCTAGATGACACATTAAACCCTCCCTGAAGGAAGAAATTCCCATCTGGGAGCTGTGCTATATTTTTTACAACATGAGCATCATTCTGTCATTTTTTGGCATAAAAGATGAAATTGTGTAAGAATCATGTAACCTTCAACTTACAGAAAAATAAATCTGCATTTTTATAATGTGATCTATATCTTGTTATAGAACTGCATATGCAGTTACCAAACATAGACTTTAAAATAACCATAGAAAAATATACAAAGAAATAAAATAAAGAAAATAGTGTAAAAGTGAAGGAAAAGGTTAAAAATTTGCAAAAAGAGTTGGAAAAAAGGAAGTTATTGGACAAAAAATACAATTGTAAACATGAAGGAGTTAAAGTCTCCATATTTCTTTAAGGCTGCATAGTATTCCACGGTATACATGTACCACAATTTATGAATCCATTCGTGGGTCGATGGGCACGTGGGCTTCTTCCATGACTTAGCTATTATGAATTGAGGTGCAAAAAACATTCTGGCAAAGTATCTCAAGAATGGAAGAAAAAGTATCCAATGTACTCAGCCCTTTAAATGTTAATTTAAATTTAAATGTTAATTTAAATGTTAGCCCTTTAATGTTAGCCTGTTAATTTAAATGTTTAGCCCTTTAAATGTTAATTTAAATTTAAATGTTTTAAATGTTAATTTATAGTTTTCATATGAAGGCTAAAACCCACTTATAGCACAAGAATTTGGGGAACGGGGCAAGGGAGGGGCGCGGAGGGGGGTGGATGGGTGGAGGGAGAGTAATTGGTGGGGCCACACCTACAGTGCATCTTAGAAGAGTACAGTGCATCTTAGAACCTTACTAAATGCAGAATACAAATGTCTTCATACAATAACTAAGGCTATGTTAAACAGTTTGATGAAAATATTTCAGATTGTATATGAAACCAGCACATTGTACCCCTTGACTGCACTACACAGCTATGATTTAATAAAAAAAAAAAAAACAATTAAA
>CAUYRH010132807.1:0-29811 GCA_963574655.1 Perodicticus potto
ATAGAGCTATTATGGGGTTCTCTCTGTCTTTCTCTCCTCCTCCTTCTTCCTCCCTCTCTGTTTCTCTTACTACCCACCTCTATTTTTCTGTCTCCAATCTTATTGGAGTTATTCTGATCAATAATCTCATGGAGACCACATATGTGTACATATTTCAAAGACAAAGTCATATCAAAACTGAAAAGAGAAATAAATTCAAATAGTATATTAATGTCAGAGTGATTATTTGGAAAGGAAAACTAGAAGAAGATTGTGTAAGATTCTAAATTTCATGGTCATATTGACCATTTGGGAATAGACAATTGGAGGAAAAGCATGAAATGGAGACTTTAAAACAAAAAAGTAGAATTGTACTTTTTAGATAAAGTTGGAATGTTACTGAAGGTTTTAATGGTTCATGTAAAAGATTCTGAAGTGGAGATTAGTGTTTAAAATGTTTATTAGGGGGCAGCACCTGTGGCTCAGTGAGTAGGGCTCTGGCCCCATATACCAAGGGTGGTGGGTTCAAACCTGGCCCTGGCCGAACTGCAACAAAAAAATAACCGGGTGTTGGGGCGGGAGCCTGTGATCCCAGCTACTCGGAAGGCTGCGAGTAGAATCTTCTAAGCCCAAGAACTGGAGGTTGCTGTGAGCTGTGACGCACTCTACCGAGGGTGACAAAGTGAGAATCTGTCTCTAAAAATAAATGAATGAATAAATAAAATGTTTATTAGGGAGAGGAAGGAAGCAGGATTGAGTAGAAGGAGAAGTTCTGGTGATGAAGGTTCTGAAGGATTAAATCAGGGGCTTTGTGACTATAATCATACTAGTTGAGGTGAGCTAACTGAGCCCATTATATCAACATCTCCAAGTTATTGGATGACTGCTGCCCTGGACAGAGACATGAGTGTGGATGGGGCAGTTTTCTTTAAGGGAGGCAAGGTCTTCAAAGAAATTCAGCAGGTGGCCTTTAGACCATCTTTCCATAACACTCCCAGCAATGGGAGCACAAGTTCTTTCCTGAAGGGGCCACTAGACAGTTTATCTCAGCACCCACAATGGTCCACCTTTTGTGCTGCTCTTCAAATAGGCTAGGGAGGAAACCTCCGGGATTCCAGTAGACCTTTCTTCCTGGAGAGAATTAGGAATGGAAAGTTAGTGGAATGAATTACAATTCTCGCTGCTGGAGCTGATCTTAAATCCAGAACTGTGAGTCATGGTTTCAGTTTTGCATCCACTCTGGTCTTACTCCAGTCTCACTCAGCACATCTCCTGGTCTTTTCGTCTCACCTGTGTGTGGATTCAGATGCTTGCTCCTGAGGTATGTGAGTCCACAGTTATCATGGAGTTAGTGGTGCCATTGTGTATCAGCTGTCAACGTTGGACAAAAGAGTGCTAAAGAGGAACCTGAGTGGATTGCTGGCGTGCCAGACTTTCTCTTTCTACTTCTACAGCCCTGTCACCTTCTGATGGCCAGAATTCCTCATGGCTGTCAAGAGGGTGAGCCCTCTTCTCTCTACTGTTCTTGTAGAACAAGAAGTGCAAAATGCCCAGGTGGCAGCTGTGGTTATCACTGGTTGGGACTCTCCCTTTGTCCTCTGACAGAGGGTTTGAATCCGGTGCTGCGGAGATAGTTGGTACAATTACCCAAGGGAGCACACTGGGGACTGTGAGGAGCAGAGCTTTCTCATTTCCACCATTTGGTTCCCACGCCTATGTATTTTGTCTACTAACGTTATAACACTATAAAAATGAAATTATTGATTCAAACTATTTATTATGCCATTTATGGTTATTCCTGGAAAAATACAAAAAGTCAGATTATCTAAACTAAATTAATAAGAATTCGAATTACACCCTGTTATTAGACTTTATAAACGATTACAAGAATACAAAGCCCAGGTAAAATATGGAGAAGTCCAGTGACAGTGCAGTGCAGCTCCCACATCTTTTTGCTGCAGTAACAGCCCAAACCAGATATAAAACGGAGATTCTAAGTAACGGAAATGGGACATAACTTACACATGAGCTATTTTGTTCACAAAACTCCATAACCAAAGTGTACATTTTATACTTTGATAATTATATAGCTTATATGACATTTTCCAGAGTAATACCCTATAAATCCAAACATCCCAATTAATTACAATAATAAACTCAGACAAGGTATATCCGGTTAAAAGTATCCTATGGACACTAACTCTCTTATAAGTATCATTATACTGTCTGGCCAGAGGACTGTCATTAGCCTGTACATAAAAGCTATTAACCAAGCCATGTCCTTCTTTGCAGGCCTCCTGATAACTATCCTCCTCCACAACAGGCTCATCTCGATTTGTTCTTTGTTTCAGAGAAAGTACCCTTTCTGTCCAAGACCACTAGATTCCTAACTTCATACTCACATGGTGGGCCCCTCAACTATCATATGGTTACCTCGACCTCTTTGGTGCACACACATATAAGGAAGCCTTCTAATTTGCTAGGTCGTTCCTATTTTGACTGATGTGATGTCACACATAGTGTGGATTAGCAGGATAATATACAGGATTGTACTGGGCTAAATGATGCCCTAAAATATGTCAACATCCTAATCTCTAGACCCTGTAAATATTACTTTATAAGGCAAAAGAATGACAATTAACTCATTTACTCATCTGGAAAATATTATATGTAGTGATAATGACTTATATGAATGCATATATGATTAAATTAAGGGTCTTTAGATGAGGAGCATATTCTGGATTATTTAGTGAACCCTAAATACAATTATGTGTGTCATTATAAGAGAGGGGCAGAAATAGATTCACAGAAGATACGAAGATGGAGCAGAGAAAATGATGTTGCAACAGGCTGAGGAATATCTATAGCCACCAGGAGCTGGAAAAGATAAAGGACAGGTTCTCTTCTAAATCCTTGGCAAAGATTTTGGTTCTCCCTGAATCTCCGTCTTAGACTTCTGGTCTCCAGACTAAGAAAAGATAAATTTCTATTGCTTAAGCCACAAAAATCTATTATAGCAGTCACAGGAAGCTGAATGCTGGGATCCAGATGGTACAGATTTCTTCAGATTATATTATGACAGAGGATGGGACAGTCAATATTGTCCTATGCCTTGTGCCAAAACTAAATGGATACAGTTTCTTATTCTAATTGCATGAAAACATCATAATCTTCTTTTTTTTCTCATAAAAATGAATGAGTTTTCCAGATCAATAGCTACATAGTATATTAAGCTATTCTAACAAAGATGCCCCATTTGGCATGGTGGCTACAACTGATGCTACTTCTCATTCAAGTGCAGTAGTCCACTGGTACCTTCTAGGACCATCCTCATTATTGTAAGAGGAAAACAGGTGAATTCAGTGGACACAGAAGGCTGTTTTCCTGAGACAAAATGTTAGATTTTCTTTTCAATGATTTTTAAAGTTATTTTAGAAGAGTTTTTAATTACAGAATTGAGGACTTAAATTCTGTGAATGTTGGCACATGCATAATGTCATGTGTACACCATTAGAATGCCAAGCAAAATACTGCCCTAACTCTGTTGGCAATCACAACAATAACAGAAATAAACAAATGGGACTTAATTAAGCTAAAAAGCTTCTGCACAGCTAAGGAGACAATAATTAATGCAAGTAGACAACCTTCAGAATGGAAAAAGATATTTGCACTTTGCAAATCTGATGAAGAATTGATAACTAGAATCTAAGAGAACCCAAATTAATCAACGAAAAAGAGCAAACCATCCCGTCTGTCACTGGGCAAGAAACATGAACAGAACTTTCTCTGAAGAAGACAGAATGGCCAAGAAACATGAAAAAAATGCTCATCATCCCTAATCATCAAAGAAATGCTGGGAAAAAAAAAAAAAAAAACTACCCTGATATACCACCTAACTCTGATGAGAATAGCCCACATCTCAAAGTCCCAAATCTGTGGATGTGGGTGCAGATGTGGAGAGAGGGAAAACATTTTACACCGTTGGTGGGACTGCAAACTAATATGTCCTCTTTGGAAAGAAGTATGGAGAATCCTCAAAAAACTCAAAATAGATCTTCCACTTGATTTTGCAATCCCATTACTAGGCATTTACACTGAAAAAAATCATTTTATTATAAAGACTTTGGCACTAGAATGTTCACTACAGCTCAGTTTACCATCACCAAGATGTGGAAACAACCCAAATACCCATCAACCCATGAATGGATATGAAATATATATTCCAGGGAATACTATTCAGCCATAAAAAAGGATGGAGACTTTCCATCTTTTGTATTCACCTGGATAGAGTTGGAAGACACTCTTGTTGGTAAAGTATCACAAGAAAGGAAAAGCAATTATCTAATGTATTCAATACTAATATGAAACCAGAAGTTTTATTTTCTTTCAATGAGATGTGAAGTAGGGCTGAGGGGAGAAAATCTTTATGCTTTTCCTCAATAATACTTTGTAGATATCAATAAATGTTCCCTTCTGTCTTCAAACAGATGATCCAATATAATATTTAGAAGAGAAAAGGGAAGGTATGGCAAAGCAGGAGAGCAGACCATAAAAGATTCCTTGTTACCATGCTAGTGAATAGTGTTAAGGTGGTATCATAAGAGATCATTTGTTCCAAGAAATTTCTTATTAGATTCTGTTCAGGTGAGCCAGTTATACAACTGTGAAAACAAAGAATAATCAAAAAACTAGAAAAACCGTCACTCTAAGTACTTAACGAGTAGGAACAAACTGAGGTTCAAATATGCCGAAATTGATAATGCTAGCTTAAAAATACCTTTCTTCTCAGTCACTCACTGCGAATCTGTTCTGATTAGTGATATGAATGTTTCATTTGGATTTTAAATTTCATAAGTCAAGAAGTATTTCTCTAGTTGTGTTTTTCCTTTTTCTTTTCTTTTATTATTTTCTTAAACATTCTAATGCATAGCAAAGAAAATAGCCTATGCTATGAAAAATGTACTTATATTTTTGACCAAGTGGCTTAAACTTAAACAAATGTTTAGTGGAATCTCATAGTAAATAAAACATCAGGACAAAATATTTAGGGTTTAGATTCTTTTCAGAAATGACAACAAATAAATCATTTTCTTGAAAATGTTCTACTAAATGAAAATTTTGTCCTCTCAAGCAATATATAAATGATAGGGCAGTCTTTGTTGTCAACATGTTGCTCATCCTTCTGTTCCTAAAAATCGCCATATTATCCATTTTTTAGTTGACTTTATCAAAGAAAATCTGCACCAGTTACAATTAAACAGGCAAGGAAGGCTTTATTTAAGACTCTTGCAATAGGGGAGATAGACATTGGATGTGAGGCGGTTAATGCTATCAGCTGTTTTGTGTTTGCTAATTATCCCTAAATTAGGCTTCCAGCCTTCTTAGAGACTGGGAAACAGGGGTTGTATCTCCTTGGATGTGCTCATTTCAAAGGATAGCTCCCAGGTATTTGAGGAAAAGAAAAAAAAGAAAAAGAAAAAGATTCCTTTTTTGGAAAACTGCCAAGAGGCTAGGAAAAGATTTACATGTCAAAGGAGCAGGAGGAAAAAAAATGCAATTACAAGTTTTCTTAAGTAAACCCTCTAAGGAAAGATCAGAGGCCAAGAGTTAGTAAGAAACCTGTCTAAAGTGTCATCAAGCTAAGAGGAACATAAGGCCATCTTGGTAAATTTTACACATTTTTTATCCTTCAAATACATTTTTCCCATCTGACGCTCAGCTAACTTCCACTCATTTTCAGGTTTGAGTTTATATCCTGAGTTCCTCTCCCAAATTTCTAAATTTCAGATAGTTCCCATGAAAGTGCAGGTATCAGGGTTAAATCACTTTTGACATACCCGGAAAAAAATATACTGGAAAGTCACAAAGGAAAAGGAGTTCATTAGTAGAAGAACCGTTTCCAGGCTGGGTCGGCAGCTCATGCCTGTAATCCTGGCGTTCTGGGTGACCTAGACATGTGGATTTCTTGAGTTCAGGAGTTTGAGCAAGAATGAGATCTTGTCTCTACTAAAAAAAATAGAAAAAAAATAGCTGGGCTTTGTGGTGGGTGCCTGTAATATCAGCTACTCAGGAAGCTGAGGCATGAGGATAGTCTGAGCCAAGGAATTTGAGGTTGCTGTGACCTAAGATGGCACCATGGCATTCTAACCAGGGTGACAGAGTGATATCTGTCTCATAAATAAATAAATAAATGAATAAATAAATAAATAAATAAATAAATAATACAAAAAGAACTGTTTTCAAGGACTACATGTAACCCCCACAAGAAATCCTGTAAGTTCTTTGAGCATCTCCTGTGTTGCACAGTTTGCAGGTTTCACAGGTATAAATGCATTTCTATGACAAGGTTTATCTCTGGACATTCTCAAGGATTGCAGTAATTCAGATAAGATGTTCTCTGCTCCTGGCAGGACACTTGCCCAGTAACAGCATCTCTACCATTGAACAGACAACTCCAGCTTTGAACCTTGGAAACCAATGAACTCTGTTTCTAAGCAGCTTATGGGCAGCTCTCCAATAAAACTTCTCCTACCCTTCCTTCACAAGATGCACTTGTGGTTTGCCCTTCCATATATCCCAGCTGTGATCTTCATTTCTCATACCCACATTAGCTCAGTACATTGAGAGAGATGTTTCTCTACTTGTTTCTTTTTAGGTTGACCTCCTCCAATTATATTTTCTCATTGTCTACTTTAATATAAGTGACTGAAAATGTGAAAACACTCAATTTAGGTGTATTAAGACAACACTTGAGGATACGTCTGGGAAAAGCACAGCCCACGTGTACGTTTTGTGGACTGGGCTCTCTGCAGAAGAGTTTGAGAATTTCTGGTGAGGCACAGTGATTCACTCCCATAATCCCTACATTTTGGAAGGCCGAGGCAAAAGCATCACTTGAGGCCAGAAGTTTGAGAGAAACCTGAGCAACACATCAGAAGTTTATCTCTACAAAAAAAATACAAAAATTAAACAGTGAGGTAGACTGCATCTGTAGTTTCAGCTACCGGAAAGGCTGAAGCAGAAGGATCACATGAGCCCAGGAGTTTGAGGTTGCTGTGAGCTCTGATGCAGTCACTGCATTTATCCTGTGCAAGAGAGGAAGAACTTGTCTCAACAAGTGAACAGAGTCTGAGAATGTCAAGAAAAAAGTGTCCACAGGGAAAAGAATGAGGGAGGAAGGTGAGCAGTGAGGCAACTAATGGTATTCTTGTGAAGCTCTCTAGTCAGGGCTCAGCTTAGTACACTTACATAAGATAAACATTTTTTAAAGGGGGGAAAGAGTGGCAGTGGCTCATGCCTGTAATCCTAGCACTCTGGGAGGCTGAAGCCAGTGGATTGCCTGAGCTCACAAGTTCGAGATCAGCCTGAGCAAGAGCAAGACCTCACCTCTAAAAATAGTTGGGCATTGTGGTGGGCACCTGTAGTCTCAGCTACTTAGGAGGCTGAGGCAAAAGGATCACTTAAGCTCAAAAATTTGAGATTGCTGTGAGCTGTGATGCCACAGCACTCTTCCAAGGGGAACAAAGAGGGACTCTGTCTCAATAAAAAAGGGGGGGGTTTGAAAATAGTCAATATTGTGATCTTCTCAGATTGGGTAGAAGAATGATCACATCACTCTCTTGGTCTGCGTCTGTGGAGATGAACATGTATGAGGTAATGGACATGTATGAGGTATTTCGTCTGCAGTCCTGAGGTTATAATTGACATGCACTCATTTCCTAGGGGCTGTATATCTTGAAGAGTTTTGTTTAGGGCTGAAGGAAATGAGAAATATTTTCCTGCAAAATCCATTTCTTGGAGATGATTTGAGCTGGCTAAGGACAAACAGAAATAATGCTGGAAGGTTGTCTAGGTGGGGAAGCCAGGGGAGAACTTTCCTTCTGTAGGGAATCTCAATTAAATGCAACCAGGCCCCACCTATTTGATCTGGGAAAGGTTTGCTGAGAGTTTGATACCCATAAATGTCTGAATGAAACCATTTCCCTGAAGGTGTTGTGGGGGGAGGTTTTCTAGCATAACACAACCACCTTTAGAGCCAAGGCATCTTTTCTCCCTCTCATGACTCATCATACTTAAAATTGATCTGTTATTTCACCATTAGTTAACACAATCCATGAAAGAAAAAATTATGTATTCGTATACCCTGAAGTCCAATTTCCTAGTACATTTTACTCATTCAAAAAAGCAATAAGTAAATATATGCAAAAAAAAAATGCATTCCTTCATTCTGGGACCAAGAACTTAATTAACTCAGTTTGCCTGATATATGCCAAGTCCTGGGCACCTTGAAAGTTTAACATCTGCCACACTTCCTTTCACTTTTGAAAGGTTCCACCATGGACAATTGGGATATATAGTTTTACTAAAGCAGCTTTTGCTCAGTTTGAGATTTTCCATTTGACAAGAAGCTGATGATTTATAACATTTTACAATAATTTATAATTATCAAATCAATAATTTACAATAATTTCCAACTGAGCCAATAACCTAATATGAGTTAGAGATTTCTCTACTGTTTCTGCTATTGGGGAGATCCTGAGCCTTTGACATGCAAAGTAATTGCTAAATGAAAACAAGTACAAATTTCCATGGGAATATTGGGTGTGCTAAAGTTATTATCCTGAGGAAGTGCCCTGATAAGACATGTGGGTCATTCTAGGTAGGAAAGGGTAGAAAAATTAATAAACTCTGGGTACAGGAGGGACAGGAGACTTGAAGTGGAAAAATATCCAAAGGCCAGCTCAGGTGCCTTTTGGCTAATCACAGAAACCTAAAGTGATCCAATATGGTTGGTAATGGCTGTGGAAAATGATGCTCTTAAAAATACATAGCACTTGGGTGTAACAGCATGTTATCAGAACATGTTTACATTCTTTCGAGAAGAATGCTGTGACTAATGGTAATGGGAACGAGTCTTAACTCTACAGTGAAGAAAATTTAAAAGTACCTGGCTGGGCACCTGTGCTAAGGGAATTGGCTTTAATGCCTGAGCTTCATTCTTTTGGAACTAAATTTGTAGATAAAGAAAAGGAAGGAGAGATGGCAACTAGAAAAAGAGGTAAAAATGAATTTCTTGCCCCATCAGTCACTAAGTCTAAAGTTGTCAATTTATTCTATTTCCTGACTGGCTAAGAATATGGGACAGTTCAAATTGCATTTGGCGAACAAGAGTTACCACAGATAGAAGAAACTTGAGAGAGCAGGAGGGTTTTATTGCCTAAGATTTTATAGGAAGGATCTTTAGGAATGTCTGAGAAATCCTACCTCAAGCCTATGCCTCATAGGGTAGATTTGATTTTGGCAATATTGTATCCTGACAAAGTCTATATCTAAATTATCTGTAGTGCAGTGATTATATCAGATGTTCTTTTTATTGCTTCTATCTTGAGATTCCAATATATTTTCTAGGAATAACTCAGGCAGCAAAAAAGAAGAGCCACAGCTTTGGTAGCTATGGCTCCCATCTGCCCCCACTGCTCTCAGTGGCTTCTTGAAAGGAAGAAATGTTCCTGAAGCAGTGCCAGCTAACCAGTTTACAAACAGGAACTGCGAATATTGGTTCTTCTAGGCTCTCTCTTTTCCACATACGCACTATAAGTTATACTCTGTGTGTGTGGCTTCATTTTAATTTATTTTTAATGTATCTTCTTGGTCAGTGAAGTAGGGTAGCAAGGTAGGATCGCAAAGGTGTGTGTATTTGGTTATTAAGTATGAAATGTCCCATTTCCTTAAGTACTAAGTGTGACAGTTGATGGCTCCAACGCTCTTTGCATTTTTTTTTTTTTTACTGAGAAGTTACATCCTCGTTGTTTCAAACGCACATTTTGGCTTGTGATTACCTTTCAAATTTTTTAGAGCAATTTTGTAAAACTATAAATGAGTCAAAAAATCATGTTATTATTGAATATGAGTTTTGTTCTACTGACTCAAATTAAAATTTAACTTTCGATTACCTAGAAGTTTGTGTAACATCATGGAAACCTGGGGCTTCTACTCTTTCAGCAGGTCATACAAAGGTCTTGCACTTTTATTTGATAGAAAGGGCATGATGTCATTGAACATTAATAATCTTCTAATTTCTAGATATAAAAGAAGGATACATAAGTTGCAAAAATAATGGAGTCTATATTAAATATCACTCTAGACCTTTGAGCCATTGCTCACTACATTCCACTTGTTCGAATATGACCTCCATGACTTTTTTATTGTACTGAATTCTGATCACCCATTATGCAAAGCATAATTGCAACTCAGGGAAGTGAAATAATATTAATCAGGGATAACGTTGCAATGGACTTTGACCTGTAGGTATAAATCTAATAAATGTGTAGGTTTTTTCCTAACATAATGAGTTCTTCCTTTATCATTACTCATGGGTCCAATGTGAAATCTTAATAGGAATATTTAAAGCAATTAATGAGACATATAAGGAATGATTGTATAGTTTTAATTTCCTAATTATTTTAATGCCCCCAAATTAAAGGTATACATCAAGACACATCTATTAAAGCTTGTCAGTCTTATTCTTACAGAATAATGTGATGAAAGAGTAAAAGTAGAGTCAGATAAAATTAAGTCAAGAAAATCTTAGGCAGACTATCAGAGCAGGATCCAAATGATTAAACCAGATGGATTGTGCAACAGTCTATTAAGTGAAGTGGTTAGAAGTACCATCTCTTCAGCCATAAAATTGACTGCCCTAGGCATTTTACCAAAGGGAACCACTCTTCAGTGGCTTGAATAAATAAACACAGGGCATCTAAATCTCAGAGTCAAGCAACCCTATCATCTCTCTATTTGTTTTTGATTGGCATTCATTCATTATTTATTCAGTGATCCAAACTCAGATCACTGCCAGCCCACGTTGTTTCTGCTTGGAATCAGTTAATCTTAGTACTATATGAACTGAAGTAATAATTTAAGCAGATCTCAAATCTTTTATTTATTTATTTATTTTTGAGACAGAGTCTCCAGCTATTGCCCTGAGTAGAGTGCTGTGGCATCACAGCTCACAGCAACCTCAAACTCTTGGGCTTAAATGATTCTCTTGCCTCAGCCTCCCAAGTAGCTGGAACTACATGTGCCCACCACAATGCCCGGCTATTTTTTTTTTTTGGTTGTTTTTGTTGTTGCAGTTGTCATTGTTTTTTTAGCTGGCTTGGGCTGGATTGGAACCTGCCTGCCTTGGTGTATGTGACTGGTACCCTACCCACTGAGGTACGGGCACCGCCCAGATCCCCAATCTTACAGAAAAGTTTTTTGGATAAAATAATGTATTCATTCCACCTAATTGATAAATAAAATATCAAATGAGCAGTACAATAATGGAAGAATTGATTAACAATGCCATGTTACTATTTAGAAAAGTAGTTTCCAAATAATTTTGGCCTATTCTTTTGTCATTATCCATTTCCAATAGCTCAATGTATGACTATTTGCACAAATTCAAGAAACTTATTAAAGCCTAATATGAAATAATTTTCTAAATCTAATATTTAGAAAAAAAAATCCCCGAAAGTGTAGATATTCAAGAACCTGGTAATTATAATTTCCTCTGGGGAATCAAGACTGAGAATTTAGGATAAATAGCATACTTTGGGGCTTAAATTTCATTGTTTATTCTCTTTTAGAGTCTGAAGGCCATATTATATATATATATATATATTACCCTACAAATACATCAGAGTGAAGATCCAGTCATGAATAAAATGTGCAAAAAATCCTTTATAACAACACATACTATTTAAAGGGAATATAACCTCAAGGTGGTAGGACACAGTATTAAGGATTTCATTCCCAGATATAACATAGAAATGAAATTGATCACCAACAATGATTTGACATTGAAAATCTTAGAGGATTTGATTTTTTCCTAATAAAATGACTTTAAGCAACAGCTGTTACCACTATTCTCTCACAGGAATTCACTAAGCAGAACATCAATATCAAAAGCGAAATCTAATATTTTAAAGAATCTGAAAACTTGCATTAGGTTTATAAATATCATTGCCTAAGCGTAGTAACTCAGTGTCTCAAAACTGTTTGCTCAAGTTTCTTTATATGTGGCTATTGAGGATCTCTGTCAAAGCAGGTGGCGTTTTTCCATCCATCCCTTTTCATCATTATCATGTCTCACGTCCAAGCAATTTGGAAAGCTACTGTGTGGGGTCATATTTATAAAAATTCTATATACCTTAAAAATAACTAATGGCTGTTTATCTTGGTCCATCGAGACCACTTTTCAGGTTAATTTCCCTTTTATTTGCTTGGACATGGTACTGATATATTTGGTTTTCCCCTGTCTAAATTTACTTTTATTCTATTATGTTTTGAGTGAGGGAAATCTTTAGAGATATCTAGGATAGAGAAGCAAATGGCTGGAGACCTTGAGAGATATTTAGGTAGTACATTGCCAAGTATGAGTAAAGGGGGACTTTTTAAGGATTATTTGTGAGGCACTTTGTTCATAATTTCACATGAAGCACCTAACATGGCATCACACATCTAGTGGGTACTTAATCTTTTTGAGAAAATGAATATAACTAAATCATTACATTACTCTGACAATATACCTATATCATATCAGATAGGAAGTAAGCCTTTAAGGTTGCAAAAAAATTGTTTTTTGTTTTTATTGCTCTGTTGTTTGTTGTTGTTACAGGGGATGGGCCAACAAAAAGAGATGAGAGAAAGAGAGACAAGATGCAATTCTGTAGAGTCAGGAAGTCACACCAATGACTTCTCTCAAATTTATTGCTCTAAGCACTTGAAAGAGAGTCCCTTTTACAGAACTTCCAGGATTTTGACTTACTGACATTTCCTCTTACCACATAATCACCTGCTCTCAGTCTTTACTCTTGGCAGTGACTGTCACCCAAAGCGTTAAAGGAAACCATCATCTATACATGGATATCTGATACTGACCCATTTGTTACATGCTTAACCCCTAATATAAATAGTACCTAATTTCAATCTGCTAACATCTATCAATTCTGGTTTATGTCATGGGGAAGATTTTGGTTTTCTCTTTTAGTCACTTTGATTTCTGCCTTTAAATAATTTCTCCCTCCCTTTTTCCAAAACCTCACCTTGTAACAAACTGTACAAATGGATTTCATAGAATGTGTAAGAGAGCAGGAACTAGGTATCTCTGAAATCTAGAAGATCCAACATGCTTTAGCTGTGTAGGTAAACACTTACAACGATTTTCTCCCACGTTATAATTTTTGATTCCACTCTCTGCAATTACACGCACAAGGTGGCATACTCTGTATGCTATGCTTAGAAACAGCTGGCTGAGCTCTCTGTCTCTGATTAAATCCCTGTGCCTCCTACCTTGCTACAAGTCTTCTGTGTATTACTCTCAGGATAGGGCAAAGGCTGAAGGATGTCACTCTGTGTGGTTTGGCCTCCAGCTCTTCTAACACAATGGCTCCCTCCAGCGTTCAGCACTTAGCACATTATTGCTAGGAGTTTGAGTAGAATTCCTGACCTGAACTTTTGATTGCCACACACTGGTACTTGGTCTGCATCACTCTTTTTGTCACCATCAGTTAAAAATTAAAAACAAAACAAAACTCTTAAGGGTCCTATGCTTCTTATGCCATCAAATAATAGAAACTCCAATTTCTAATCTTGTGTGTAGCTTAGGAGTGATATATGCTGTATACATATATGTGTGTGTTACATATACATACATGTATACATATATATGTGTGTATGTTTGTGTGTGTATATATATATATATATATATATATATATATATATATACCTTCTTTCAAACATAGCAGGAAGCCCCTCTAGTAGCCAAAATACATAATATAGGGGGATATTGAGGTCTCCAAATGGTATCAACAGCTTGTGTTTTTTTTCTGTGCTTTACCACAGTAGTAATTGACCAATGTGGTGAAGCATCTCTTACAGTACCTGATAGGAGTTAGTAGCTGGTTACATGGTAATATTCGGCTGCTTTTCCAAAACCTCACTGTCTACGAAACTGTGATATTCTATTACTCTAGTATTTTGAAGTGCTTACAAAGGCTATGGCTTAGAAAGTATTCAAGAGATATAGGAGAAACTTTTTAGCGAAACATCAATATCACTATCAAATCTCACTCTCTGCACCAGCATTCTAGACTTAATAAACCTCAGGATGAAAACAGAGGCATGAGGTGCCTGTCACCTCCTCATCAGAATTGCTAAACTGAGTGAGAATTATCTCCCCACTGCAAGCCAATTAAGCTGACTCTTAGTTGGCAGGTGCAGCACAGGTATGTTTCCAGGGAGCCTGAACTGGACCATAAGAACAAGTCACCGTGTTCTTCACTGGGGTCATTAACCATCGGGTAAGCTCAGTGAGGATGTAAAGTTCAGCTTTCTGACTAATTCAGGTCACAATCAGGAATGTCATATTTCTCATTACTATAGCCTAGAAAATTAATGAAAGTTATTTAAAATATTGAACATAGCCGATTAGGAGTTTGGTTGTCCCCTCATCTGAAAGAGTATCTTTGCATGTCTGCTCTCTATGACAATGTCAAGAAACTTCTTGGGTGAGATTGAAAGATAGTTAGATTCTATCTGATCAGAATACATATTGAATTCTATTACAAGCCATATATTTTATTAATATATAGGGAATTAACAAGGTTTTTTTTGTCATTCTTGTTTCTTCAAGTGACAGAAACTCAACTAATGCCACCTTTACGCCAACCAACTAACCCATCGACCAACCAAAAAGAAATGTATTGCTTCACATTAGCGAGGTGTGGTTAAATCTTGGTGTTCACAGGGTTCTTCTCAGGATCATCTGGCTGTCTTTCATTTTATTATCCAAAGTCTGGCAACATGTAGTCTTCCAGAAAAAATCACCTTTGGAACTTATGATATTTTAAAGAAAACAACTTGAACTTCCCTAACGTTTACGTCAAGCACTGAGAAACAATGCCGCTTTGATCAAGACCTCAGCCATGAGAAATTGTAGTGTCTGTGGAGAGGTTACCTGATTGGAAGTCTGGAACAAGGGCACATCCTTGTAACAGGGGAACCGGACCCCTTGATCAATATACGGACATATTCATCCCAGCAAGTTAGGGACAGGCTGTGAAAGAAAATATATCATGTCCTATTCTTAATTCCAAACACTATACTTTGTCTGGTGGTGGAAAATTACTGCTACTATTAATTGTCCATTATTTTAAAACTTTTTTGTATTTGAAAGTGTAGGATACTTAGTATTTTTTCTTTCAGGTATCACATCAAGGCTCATGTATTGGTTTTGTGTTACCATGCAGTTTCTACAATGTAATGAATAAAAAATTAGTTGTTAGAATGCCTTTACTTTTCCACTTTTGACCGTTAATATAGGTGATTCACCTATCATTTTTTTTTTTTTTTTTTTGGCCAGGGCTGGGTTTGAACCCACCACCTCCAGTATATGGGGCCAGCACCCTCCTCCTTTGAGCCACAGGTGCTGCTCACCTATCAATGATTTTTAATAATTCTTGAAATTTCTCTACTAGAACATCTCTTCTTATAACAAAGGTAGCTTTCAACTAAAGTAAAGCTTCCTTTACTTCAGGCTATTGTCAAGGGTAGAGAGATTTTAAAAGCAGAGGTCACTAACTCAAACATTATTAGGGGGTATTGTATAAGGAAAATGAATGACACAGACATGATGTAATACAATAGGAAGGGGTGAGGATTGTAGTAAACTTGAGATCATAGTCTATGTCTAAAAGGTTAGCAGGGGCTTGTTCCAATAAATTGATCACAGGGAGGAATGCCGACCAAGTGTGCTAGATAGTCTATTTCTCAAGATACAGAATTTTTATGTAAAATATCCCCCAAATTAAAATGCTCTGACCAGATATATGTGAAAGTTGAATCTACCCTGAAGCTGTCAATTTGAGATTGTACTAATCTTTGGAAATAATTGAGCATCTTTTAGAGCTTCCTGCTAGTCAAAACTACAGAAATCATACTCTTGCTTTGCAAGAGTTAGGAGAAATGGAGTCTCTTGACTGACGGTGTATTTTGGAAGTCCACTCTCCACTATTCATCATTATCCATGTCTGAGCCTTGGGGGGACATTGAAAGCCTACTATCATGGCTTTCCTGAAGGTTTTCTGAGGCTTACTTTTACTTTCTCTTCTATCAGTTGGTTTCGGTTCTGACTCTGAGAATTTCCCACCTCATTCTGCACTGTGTTCCCTTTTAAGGTACTTCCTTTGTTAACTGGTCTTGCATCACCCATCCTTCACAATCTATATTCAGCAACTGCAGTTCTGGTGCTCTCAAAAGAAACAGGGCAGATACTTTGGGATTAATTCTCCCTCTGTCGTATCCTGTCATTGAAGAAAGGAGATAAGATATTGCATTTCTTAAACAGTTTCTTCAGCTAATTTGGGACTGGAATGATAAGATTCAGTGCTGTAAAAAGTAAAATACATGATCTCTTAGTGAAAAGACAAATTTCCTCTAATGATTTCCTATCAATTTGTTTGATAGACAGTTCGATAATCTTGTAATACTCCATTTTTAATTAATGTGGGTCTGGAGAGCCTACTTGTATATAGTCATTAAAATAATATTTTGAAAGATGGAAAATGTAAAACTAGTTGGTAAAATAGTACCTGTTTCTAGGGATCAGCTAGGTTGTCATGACACACTTCTCGGTTCTCTTAAGCCAAGTTCATGTCTTTGCAAATGGGTATCTCCAGGGATCTTCTTGTTTCAGTGACCCACTCTCCCTGTCTTTCCTTTCAGCATGCTTAATTATTCATGTATTTCTGTGAACCAATGGCGAAAAAAATGAGGTATTCATCAACAGCTTCAGCCCCATATAATGTAAAACAATCAAATCACCTAATCCATCTTCTATGCAATAGAGGAAGGTTAAGACTAAATTTCACTGTGAATTTTGTGTAACACATACTTTCTGAAACAAATATAATACCTTTTGGGAGACTCCTTCATAACATCTTTTATGGCCAATATCATAAAAAGTTTTTCCCATACCTCCTTCTAGAATTTTTATCATTCCGTGTCTTAAATTTAAATCTTTTATCCAATTAGAGATGCAGGTCTGAATGTCAGTCTTCAATTTGTGGCTAATCAGTTCTCCCAGCACCATTTATTAAATAGGGACTCTTTTCCTCAGTATATGCTTTTGTGTGGATTGTCAAAGATCAGATTGTGATATGTGGCTGATTTCATCTCTAGGTTTTCTATTCTGTTCCATACATCTATATCTCTATTTTTGTGCCAATACCATGCTGTTTTGATCACTATAAATTTGTAGTTTTACCTGAAGTCTGATAACATGAGGCCTCCAGATTCGTTTTTGTTTCTTAGACTTATATTGATTTTTTGGGGTTTATTTCTGGTTCCATATGAAAAGAAGAGCTATTTTTTCAAGTTCTTCAAAGTGTGACATTAGAACTTTGATGGGCATTGCATTAAATCTGTACACCTTGGCAATTTCAGTAACACCAAAAATAAATAAATGGGACATGATCAAACTAAAAAGTTTCTGCATGGCTGAGAACATAGCGACTAAAGTAAACAGACAATCTTCACAATGGGAGAAGATAGTGCATGCTATGAATTTGACAAAGGGTTGATAACTAGAATCTACACAAAACTCTAATAAACAAGAAAAAAGCAAAACAATCCCATTTATAAGCAGGAGAGAGACATTGACAGAACATTCTCTGAGAAGATAGACAAATGGCCAAAAAAGCATATGACAAATGCTCATTGTCCCTAATCACCAGAAAAATGTATTCAAGACCACCCTGAGATATCACCTAGCCACAGTGAGAATAGCCTGCACTACAAAGTCCCAAAGTTGCAGATGCTGGAATAGATGTGAAAAGAAGGGGGTGCTTTACACAGCTGGTGGAATTGTAAACTAATTAAATCTCTTTATAAAGAATTATGGAGAATTCCCAAAGAACTAAAAGCAAATCTTCCATTTGATCCTTCAATGCCATTTTCTCCTCTTCCCAGGAGAAAAAAAAAATATTTTATCATAAGGACATTTGCACTGGGATGTTCATTGCAGCTCAATTAGCAATAACCAATATGTGGAATCAACTCAACTGCCCACCAACACATGAATGGATTAATAAACTAGTATATTGTATACAACAGAATACTATTCAGACATAAAAAAGATCGATACTTTACCTCTTTTGTATTAACCCTGATGGAGCTGAAGAACATTCTCCTTAGTAAAGTATCACAAGAATAGGAAAGTAAGTATCCAATGTAGTCAACACTAATATGAAACCAGTGGATATCTACAAGCCCACAATAAGTACAAAACCCACAGTTAAATTCAAGTGGGGAGGTGGAAATGAGGAAAAGAGAGAGGGAGGAGGGAAGGGGATTGGTAAATTCCCACCTAATGTGCACAATGTAAGGATTTACTGCACACTTCCTGGATGAAGAGCTCAACTACAACTTGAACTTTACCTACAAATGCCCAGAATGCAACCTAATCATTTGTACCCTCATATTAATCTGAAATTTAAAAACGTATGAGGGATTGGGGAACATATGAAATACATAGGTATGGATAGATTATTACTGCAGCAATAACCATGCCATATTAAAACAAATTAGGAGATTCACTTTGCTTAATGTAAATTTCAGGGATAAAAAACTTCAAGTATTAGAGAGCAGAGCTTAGGATTCTTCAATAGAATCCTTCTTCTTCAATTCTCTATCCTAGAGCTTAGGATCTGTTGATTGTTTCTAGTAAAGAAACCACATATTCAGGGTTCGCCTCCCTGCCTAGGTAATGCCATTGCCAGGGCTCAAAAAACAAACAAACAAACAAACAAACAAAAAATTACCTCTGTGGGAACTTTCTGTCTTGTACTTCCTAAATTTTCATTATTACTTGTCTCAAATATTCTACTTTAACCTGATTTTAACCTCTTCAGCTTCTTGCTGTTCAGGATTTAGAATTTGCACAGAAAGGACCTTAAGAGATCATTATTGCGTTCTTGACTTAACTCGACAAATTAAAATCAGTGGGGGCCAACTGCTGTCTAACCCCTACTCTTTCTTTGTTAAATGTAGTTGCTCAGCCCCTAAAATTCTTAGAGTCATAAGTGTTATTTCTTCTATTTGAAAGTCAAACATCCTTCAGGACTCAACCCAGGAACATGCATACACAAATTGAATATAAACGAGGGATTATATAGGCATTTATGAATATAGTAACTGTCAAGTCTATAGTTTGGGGCCGACTATTTTTTAAGATCACTGAACAGAGCTTATACATTACAATCATTTACTTAACAAACTTTGTTTGTGAATGTCTCAGGTACTGAATCTTACTAGTGAGAGGTATTAGTGACACACTAATGCTCAGAATTCTACCTCTGGGAGCCTCCCACTTTGATGGAAAGGACAAGCTAGTAGATAAATAATTAGAGTGCAACTGAACACTCCCTCAGAGGTCTAAATAAACAGCTATGGAATCATAGAGAAGAAAGCCATTATCCAAGGGAGTCATGAAAGACTGCAAAAAAATAATGTGTACATTAGATTTTGAAGGAGAATTTCATAAGTCTTAGGTGAAGAGAAGATGTGAAGAAAATTGGATACAAAGACAGCATGTTGGTGAAACAAAGCACTTTAGTAGGCGGAACTATAAAACACTGCAGGGGAAGAGAGAAATGAGTCCTCTTTTCATGCCTTACTATTGCTGGACTGAATCATTTAAGAAGAACTAGTTAATTGTTTAAAAATTGGTTAAATACTTAGGATTATTTCCAAGAAAATGGTAAGGCAGAAGAACTCTTTAAGTTTAAAAGAAAAGGAAGAGATGTCTTTATAATTAAATGAATAGTCTAAACGTTTAAAATAATTTTTGAACTTTTATTTATTTTTGAAGGAAGTGGTTTTGTATTCTCAGAGAAATTTGCATTCTTTGAACATGAGAGTAGAAAAAAATCAATGAGATGGCTACAATAAGGATTATCATTAAATACACTGAATGTTGTGTACAATGTATACATTTCTCAGGATTTTTAATATTTAATATTGTTTTTGATGTTTCATAATGATATGACAAACTAATTTCATTTAAATGAAAATGTTTTCCTGTTAGATAAAATACACGCTGTTCAAGCAAAGGCAACGTCTTTGGTTATTCTGGCTTTTAGCTAATAAAATTTTCATGGTTCTATCATTTAGAAAACAACAACAACAACAACAAAACACCTTTTGACAGAAATTTCCTGTAAGGTTTTTATAACCAATAAATAATAAAAGTACAAGTATTATTATCTCTATTTGAAAAATAATAACTCTTACTAAATTGACCTCTTCTTTCTGGGCACCCAGATAACAGCATTTAGGAATGGCCATGCAAATGAGTTATAGCCAAAATAATTTGATTCAAATTGATGTTATGATTCTGCCATGCAAGACAGCAAGCCAGAAAGATCTTTCACTTGAGATCTCCTAGAATAATTGGAGAAAAGGAGAGAACCCAGCCATACCTGGTGCAGGAACGTTACCCAGGGTCATAGCTTAGAGAGCACAGTGAGAGCACAGTGAGTGGTACATAGCATATGACCTAGAGCAGTCGAAGTCTGATGAATTAGGCATTTGATTGTGACTGGCTGGGATTGGCTGGCCCCTACGGAGGTCCAGGATGGGAGGAAGCCTTTCTGTAATTTGCAGTTGTTGGGGGAATCTGTGCATTGAGTGGGCAGACTCAAACAGTATACAGCAACCAGATGTGAATGCCAATTTGGAGTGGACTTGCCATAGTTTGGAGGCTGATGAGGCAGCCATATTGAGAAGGTCTCCATGGCCAGGGGGCTACCATTGAGGGAAGGTCATGGGACGTTAGCAGGACCTAAAGCATGGCGCTCTTAATTACACCTGTCAGGATAGAACTCCACTCTTGGGAGTGGAGAATCCCTAAAGGATTCTTCCAAGCTTTAAGATCCCCACCTGGTAGGGTGTGAATGCTGAGGAAACAATCAGGTGATCACTGAAGGAAACTAAGTTTGGAATAAGAACCATAGAGGTTGCTGGTTGTGCTCTCTGCCTCTTTAAAAATATCCACAGCACCATCTGGTGTCCTGGAGACATATCGCAACATATGTTATCAAGAGCAAGGACTTCTGTTTATTTGGCCACCAGAAAGACTTGGGCTGTGCTCAGGCTGATTGGGCTGTGCTCAGGCTGAGGCTACTTTAAGACCTAAGCTCTGAGACAAGGTAATTTGAAGCAAAGGAGGCAGTGAGAAGGAAAACAGAGGACAATGAGGTGAACAGGAAGAAAGAATACATGAAGAGGAACGAACAGAAAAATATAGGCAACATGAAAAACCAAAACAGAAGAACTCCCCAAGGGACCACAAGATAGCTACTACAGAAGACTCCATCTGTAAAGAATTAATAGACTTGACAGAAAGGGAATTTCAAATGTGGATGATAAAGGCAATGAAAGGAATGTATCAGAAAAATGTAAAGACAGAAACAAAAGCTGGACAAGAGATATGTAGAATACCCAAAAGGTATGGTGGAGATTAATGAAATGAAGGAGATAATCAGAGAAGGTAAAGATGCAGGAGAAAGTATCAAAAATAGGTTAGACCATGGAGAATAAACAATTTCAGAGCTAGAAGATAAAGTTTTGGGGTTAACCCAGGTAGTTAAAGAGGCAGAAGAGAAAGAAAGCAGAATAGGTGCCTAGGGAATGACACAACACCATCAACCATTCAAACACACAAATAATAGGGATTCATAAAGGGGAAGAAGATTGTTCCAAAAGAATGGAAGCCTTACTTGAGACTATCATAAATGAAAATTTCCCAATTTTTACTAAAGCCCCCAACACATTCCTTTCAGATGGATACCAAACTGCAGGTCATCTCACCTCAAACAGAGCCTCTCCAAGACACATTGTAATGAACCTGTCCAAAGTCAAGATGAAAGAAAAAATTCTGAAGGCAGCCAGGAGTAATTACCAACTGACCTATAGAGGAAGAGCCATTAGGACGAAGCAGACTTTTATTTTTTATTTTTTTATTTTTTATTAAATCATAATTTTGTACATTGGTGCAATCATGGGGCACATTGTGCTGACTTCATATACAATCTGAAATATTTTCATTGAACTATTTACCATAGCCTTCATGGCCTTTTAATCACTATATGAAGACATTTATATTCTGCATTTAGTAATTTTCACTTGTACCCTTCTAAGATGTGACAGCAGACTTTTAAACTGAAACCTTCCAAGACAGAAGAGCATAGTCATCCACCTTCAACATTCTTAAACAAAACTATGTCACCCCCAGAATTCTTTATCCTGCTAAACTAAGCTTCAAAATTGATAGAGAAATCAATTTTTTTTGTATATATACAAGCACCGAGGAGGTTTGCCACAAAAAGACCAGCTTTACAGGAAATTCTTAGCTCTATCCTCAACACTGACCATTACAATGGACCACCAGAAAAGTAAACACCCAGAAGCTAAAGATCAAAATCTAGCTTCCACAATGGCATAAAGGATAAAACTATACAATGGACTGTCACAAAAGAAGATGAATAGAACTCCACCACACTTATCAATTTTCTCACTAAATTGTCAATGGACTCAATTCACCACTGAAGAGGCACAGACTGGATGATTGGCTAAAAAATCATAAGCCATCCATATGCTAGCTCCAGGAGATACATCTAGCCTTGAAGGACAAATCAAGATTCAGAGTAAAGGGATGGAAAAAGTATCTCAAGCAAATGGAAATTAGAATAAAGAAGGGGTTGCTATCTTATTTTTAGATACAAGAAGATTTAAAGCATCTAAATTTAAGAAAGACAAAGAGGAGCACTTTATACTGGTCAAAGTAACAATAAGAGAAGACATTTCAATTTAAATATTTATGCACCCAACTTAAAGCACCCATATTTATGAAACAGACCTTGGTGGGTCTGAGCAATTTGATATCCCATAACACCATAATAGCTGGGGACTTTAACACCCCTCTGACAGAACTGGACAGATCCTCTAAACAAAAAATAAACAAAGATACAAAGGACACAAATGTGACCTTAGAAAAAATGGGATTAATAGAGATATACCGAACACACCATCTCAAAGCTATGGAATAAACATTTTGTCAGTCCATGGTATGTACTCCAAAATTGTCCACATCCTAGGATACAAATCAAGCCTCAACAAATTAAAAGAATAGAAATTATACCTTTTATATTCTCAGACCACACGGCAATAAAAAAGTAGAACTCAACACCTAAAAAAGGTCATCCCCACACTAAGAGTTGGAAATTAAACAGCCTTTTGCTGAATGATATTTGGGTTCAGGAAAAGATAAGAGAGGAAATGGTTAAATTCCTCAAACATAACAATAATAAAGACACAAGTTACCCATTCTGTGGGATATAGCAAAAGCAGTGTTAAAAGGGAAATTTATCACATTAAATGCCTCCCATTTGAAAAACAGAAAAAGAGTGCATCAACAAATTCATGAATTGTTTTATCAAACTGGAAAAAGAAGAACAATCTAATCCCAAACCCAACAGAAGGAAAGAAATAACCAAAATTAAATCAGAGATTAATGAAATTGAAAACAAAAAAGTCATTCAAAAAATTAACAAACAAAAAGTTGGTTTTTCAACTAATAAATAAAATGGATAAATGTTTGGCCAGATTAACTAGAAACAGAAAAGTAAAAGTTCCAATAACCTCAATCAGAAAAAATAAAGGTGAAATAACAACAGACGTCATGGAGATACAAAAGTTCATCTCTGAGGGCAGCACCTATGGCTCATGGATTAGGGTGCCGGCCCCATATACTGAAGGTGGTAGGTTCAAACCTGGCCTCAGACAAACTACAAACCATAAAAATAGCCTGGCATTGTGATGGGCGCCTGTAGTCCCAGCTACTCGGGAGGCTGAGGCAAGAGAATCGCCTAAGTCCAGGAGTTGGAGGTTGCTGTGAGCTGAGTGACACCTTGGCACTCTACAGAGGGCGATAAAGTGAGACTCTGTCTCTACAAAAAAAAGAAAAAAAAAAAATCATCTCTGAGTACTACAAGAAACTCCTTGCTCAGAAGTTTGACAATGTGGATGAAATGGATTACTACCTGGAATTACACCCTCTCCCTAGGCTTAATAAAAAAGAAGTAGTTCCTCGAACAGACTGACATCAACAACTGAAATCAAAGAAACAATAAAGAATCTCCCAACAAAAAATGCCCTGGTCTAGATAGGTTCACACCATAATTCTATCAAACTTTCAAAAAAGAGCTTAATGCCTACTACAGAAATTGAGAATGAAGGAATCCTCCCCAATGCGTTCTGTGAAGCAAACACCATCCTCATAGCAAAACCAGGAAAAGACCCAACTATAAAGGAAAATTTCAGAACAATTTTACTAATAAACATAGATGCAAAAATTCTCAATGAAATCCTAGCCAATTGACGACAAGTACACATTAAATAAGTCACTCATCACGATCAAGTAGGTTTCATCCCAGGATGCAAGGCTGGTTTAACATAAGTAAGTCCATAAATACAATTCACCATATCAATAAAAGCAAAAACAAAGACCATATGATCTTCTCAATAGATGCAGAAAAAGCATTTGATAAAATTCAGCATCCTTTTCTAATTAAACACTTAAGACCATAGGAATAGCTGGCACATTTCTTAATCTGATTGAAGCCATCTATGACAAACTCACAGCTAGTATTATACTGAATGGAGTAAAGCTTTACCACTTGGAACTGAAATCAGACAAGGTTGTCCTCTATCACCACTATTATTCAACATAGTGCTGGAAGTTCCAGCTAATACAATCAGTCAAAAGAAGGTATAAAGGGCAACCAAAGAATGCAGAGGAGGGCAAACTCTCACTCTTTGCTGATGATATGATCTTATACATAGAGAATACCAAAGACTCAACCACAAGACTCCTGGAATTGATCAAGAAATGCATCAAGTCTCAGAATATAAAATCCATGTTCACAAATCAGTAGCCTTTCTATATGCCAATAACAGCCAAGATGAGAAGCTAATCAAGGACACAATTCCTTTCTCAGTAGTTTCATAGAAAATGAAATATCTAGGAATGTATCTCACAAAAGAGGTGAAGTACCTCTATAAAGAAAACTATGAAACCCTAAGAAAAGAAATAGCAGAAGGTATTAACAAATGGAAGAACATACCATGTTCATGGCTGGGAAGAATCAACATTATGAAAATGTCTATACTACCCAAACCAATCTACAGATTCAATGAAATCCCCATTAAAATATCATCATCATACTTTCAAGATTTGGAAAATATAATTCTTTGCTTTGTATGGAACAAGAAGAATTATAGCCAAGGCAGTTTTTAGTAAAAAAAACGAAGCCAGGGGTATCACTCTACCAGACTTTGGGCTATACAACAAGGCCATAACAATCAAAACAGCATGGTATTGGCACAAAAATAGAGACATTGATATGTTGAACCAAGTAGAAAACCATAAGATGAATCCAAGATCGTACAGCCATCTGATCTTTCATTGCCCAAACAAGAACATACACTGGGGAAAAGAATCCCTATTCGATAAATGGTATTGGGCGAACTGGATAACCACATGAAAAAGACTGAAACTCGGCCCACAGTTCTAACTACTTACAAAAATTGATTGAAGATAAATAAAAGATTTAATTCTAAGGCATGAAACAATAAAAATCCAAAAAAAAGTGTGGAAAAAACACTAGAAAATATTGGCCTGGGAAAAGATTTTATGAAGAAGACTTCCATGGCAATTGCAACAATAACAAAAATAAACAAGTAAATGAGATTTAATGAAAATGAAAAGCTTCTGTATAACTAAGAAAATAACAACCAAAACAAACAGACAACCTTTAGAATTGGAAAGATATTTGCATATTATGAATTAGACAAAAGTTTGATAACTATAGAGAACTCATCAACAAAAAAGGACCCAACAATCCCATATATCACTAGGCAAGAGACATGAATATAACCTTCTCTAAAGAAGACTGACAAATGGCTAACAAACATATGAAAAAATGTTCATCATCCCAAATCATCAGAGAAATGCAAATCAAAACTACCCTGAGCTATCACCTAACTCCAGAGAGAATGGCCCACATCACAAAGTCTCAAACCTGCAGATGTTGGTGTGGATGTGGACAGAAGGGATTTACATTGCTGATAGGACTGCAAACTAATACTACCTTTTTGGAAGAAAGTATAGAGCATCCTCAAAGTACTCAAATTAAACCTTCCATTTAATCCTACAATCACATTGGTAGGCATCTACCCCGAAGAAAAAAAATATTTCATCATAAGGACAGTTGCATGTTCATTGCATCTCCATTTATAATTGCTAAAATGCGGAAACAGCCTGAATGTCCACCAACCCAGGAATGGATTAACAATCCGTAGTATATTTATACAATGAAATGCTATTCAACCATTAAAAAAGATGGAGATTTTACTTATTTTGTGTTAAACTGGATGGATGTGGAACACATGCTTAGCAAAACATCCCAAGAATGGAGAAGAACCCCATGTTCTCAATCCTAATATAAAGGCAGTAGTTGAGCTAATACACATGGGGGCTAGGAGAATGAGCAAGTGGGGAGAGGGAAGGAAGGAGAGGGATGGGGGAGTCACGGTGCATGGCACACCTCTTGGGGGATGGGACACAATTATAAAAGGAATTTATTTAACAAATGCAATTAGTATAACCTAATTCTTTGTACTTTCAATGAACCCCAAACAATTTTAAAAATAAACAAAATAACAAAAATAGGGAAAAACTAAACTCTGTCAGATGAATCACAAAAGTAAAATAAAATAAAATTGATGTTGCTATTGTCAGCAGCTCCTATCTTGAATATATCTTTTATAGCACATATTTATTTACCCTATTCCTATGTCTTATATACCCTGTGACTTATTCCTTGAATTTATGTGCATATATGACTTTGCAGACATACGATTTAATTATGTTTATTTTGTAATAAATATAAAATCATAAAAACTATTTTAGCCTGTCTTAGAATGATAAATTCAATCACAATGTTATTTGATACAATTAAATGTAATATTATTTTTCTTTTATCTCTAAAGGAATGTTGAGGCTTAAAATTCACCTAGGGTTTTAATTTATTTATTTTTAATTTTTATTTCTTTTTTAGTAAATGCAGTTCATCCAGCTAATTGTTTATCTTCCACATGTATTTTAGTTGGTGTGTGTTTCAGAGTTCACACCAATCACATTCTCTAAGGACAATAAATGACTTCTATGAATAATAAGTGCCATTCATTTCACTTGATTTCAGAATATTGTACCTTTCTCTATATAGAGTACAAACAATGATAACACTGTTATTGATAGCTTAAGTGTTCCCCATAGATTTCAGTCAATTGTGAAAATTGCTATTTAAGAAGTCATGCTCAACGAATTTTTAGTTTACCTATCTTTGTGAGGAGTGTTGCAATTGATAGTAGATTTTATAGAAATCAATTTTAATATGTGTTACAAATAGGGCACGTTAGTGTTAGTGATTTAACATGCTATGCAAAATAAAGAATAGATGCATACAGGCATAGAATGGAATTTTTTAAAGTTAAATTGGTAAAACCGTGTATTTGTACTTTTTTCAAGTAAATGTTACACTATTCTCTTAGCACTCTTTCATCATACTGTGGGTGCTGCCTTCCAATATAAATGAATATTACAGCAGATTTTTCTCATTTTATTCTTGTATTAGTTTTTCTTATAGGAGTAAATATGCAAACTCTTGATTTTTTAAAGATCGTTTCAAGGGTTTCAGACTATGAAATAAAGTTCTATGGAGTGTATTGGATGATAAATATCAAAAGTTAAGGTTGGGTAGTTTAAAACAAGCCTTTGGAGATTTCTAAACTGTGGGACTTAAGAACTTGCTGTTGAATTCTGAAAATTATTTAGATGTTTAAGTAATCTTTACAAACTTCTCTACCAACGACTAACAATAATAACTTAGATATGCCTATTTCGCGTGATTACATTAAGATCTCAGCATAGACTAGAACAGTCAAAGATCATTAGGTTAATATGTAGAGGTAAACCATTATAACATTCTGGTTCTTATGTTCCAGAATATAAGTATATCATCTGTGTTCTTATGTTCACTTTATTACTATGAAGGGAGATGCCACTTTACAGGACACTAAGTTTATAGCTTCTTTTCCTGGGGGGTAATCATCCTAAAGCAGCCTTTGACATTTTTTAAGTGAAAATAGAACATAGAAATCTCCCTTCTATGTAAGCACTTGAGAATTGTGCTTTATATACTACAATCCTAGATTTGTTCTGAGAATCTGTAACTCTAAGTTTCAGCAATCTAGGCAAAGTTTAATGATGCCTACATTATGAGATTGCCAAAGAAAAATTCTGGTTCAGCCATTTATTTCAGTTTGCCAATTGATATTTGGGAGCCAAAGAGCTAACAATCCTTAGTAATATCAACAGCAAGACTCCAACTCTAAGTAGGAGTCTTGCTGTTGCTATTTTATAAGAATATGTAAGTATTAGAAGCAAATAATATTATTCATGGAAATCTTAATACTGATATCCAGGGGTTGCCCTGGATGTTCTTTTCCGAGATACCTAGCTCCTCTACATCCTGGTTGGGTAAAGATTAATATTGACATTTTAGGTAAGAGTAGGTGACTATAAGAAATAACATAGATAAAGGATGGAAATTGTATTTGTTATAAGATAAAATGTTCTGCATAGAGGTAGCAATATTGCTTCAGAAAGAATTCACCTCTTACTAGCTTGTTAGGTATCTTGGTAGGCTAGGCATAATTCTGAACTACATGAGGAACTTGGAATTATAGTTTCTAAAACTAGAGGCAGAGGAAAGAAGCTTCAAGTATTATAAATGAAGAATGTAGAAATACAAATTTCACAAAAGGGGAAAGATTCTTGATGATGAAATCATGCTACACCTGAATATTAAAAGTGAGAGATGATAAAATGTAGATTCAAATGTGTCACTTTTTCTGGTAATATTTAACACTAGAAAATTTTGAGGAAACAGGGCAGAGATGTAATCTATTGGTACTGTGATCAAAATGCTTGTGTCTCTCCCTAAATTTATATATTGAAACCTAATCGCCAATGTGATGCTTTTAGGAAGTGAGGCCTTCAGGAGTGATTACATCATTAAGGCAGAGTTCTCATGAATGGAACTTTTGCCTTCTCAAAGGAGACCCCAGAGAGCTACCTTGTTCTTTGCCATGTGAAGATGCAGTGAGAAAATACCTTACTTGAAGAAGGTAGTGGGCCATGAATAGATACAGAACCTGCCAGGGACTTGATCATTGACTTCTCAGCCACCAAATGTGAGAAATATTTTTTTTTTAATTGTTGGGGATTCATTGAGGGTACAAAGAACCCTACAATGATTGCATTTGTTAGATAAAAACCCTCTTATACTTACTTCCCACACCCAAAAGGTGTACCCACCCCTCATAACCCCCCACCCCCAACCACATACTAGGTCATTAATTGTTCTCTTATCAGAATTGAGTATATAGGACTCTTGCTTCACTATTCTTGTGATGCTTTACTAAGAAGAATGTGTTCCGGCTTGGCGCCTGTGGCTCAACGGGCTAAGGCGCCAGCCACGTACACCTGAGCTGGCAGGTTCGAATCCAGCCCGGGGCCACCAAACAACGATGACGGCTGCAACCAAAAAATGGCCGGGCATTGTGGCGGGCGCCTGTAGTCCCAGCTACTTGGGAGGTGGAGGCAAG